>ML807646.1:418801-432870 GCA_009831015.1 Picea engelmannii
GGTTTTTCTCATAAGAAAGTGCAGAGGTCAGTCGCAAGGAGTGCACAGGACCGGAAATCAACTAAGTGTCGAAGAAATCCTTTAGAAGGAGAATTTGCAGAAGTTGGACAAGATAAAGGGTTAAGATCTATCCAAGAGGAACGAATCATTTTATACCATTGGATCTAGGAAATGTGCATGAGCTTTAAACTCTATGTACACCAAGGAGTAGAGATCTTCGAAGCCCCGAAGGAAACAAGGACCATTGATTCAAGGAGGGATACGCGTCAACAGATCGTAAGCTCCGGGTAAATTGTAATTGGGTTTCAATTGATCACGAACTTCGGATAACAATACTTTGGGAAGTTGAGAATTGAAATCTCTGAACCCTGAAGGTCTGAAGTAAATTATAAGCGTCGATTTGAGGAGGATAAATGTCAACAAATCTTTTATTTCGAGAGATAGCCATTGTGGAGAAAGAAGGAGTTGAGATTTGAAACTCCCGAAGCCCGAATCACGAAATAAATCACAGTTGTTGATTTATAAGGGTTATTTTTGATCCGTAGATTGGGAAAGGGAAGATCTGAACCGTCAGGTTCAAAAGCGTCGTCGAGATCTTGAGATCGACGATCACAAAGGATTGTGGGGATGGAAAGTATTTGAATGTTAAAAATTTGATAGTGGGCTACAATTGAAACCACGATATTGCAAAAAGTATGCGTGGCGATTTGTAGTGAATTGCGGGGAGAAAAGTGGATTGATCCTAAACCACTTTCAACCACACCTGAAATCATGTGTGGACATAGCCCAAGGTCACATGTGGGAAGGAGTTAACGGAGGAGGAGCTAGTCCCTGAGTCGTGATCATTCAGTAGTGAGAAGAAGAGATCGTGAGTGTTACAGAACTTGCATCGAAAGACATAAAAGTCTTGTGTTTATTTACAAGTGAGACCATTAAGGTTTCAGAGAGCTAATTCATCTCTGAGAATTGAAGATCCTTGATCGGGAGGTTGCGCAACCCCAAGGAGAAAGGGGGGGTTTTCACCATGGATCATCTACACTATTCTACGCTCACCAAAACTCTTGAATTATGAAATGTGGATAATTGAGCATGGAGCTTCTAGGCATATGATAAGAGACAAGACCAGACTCTCTAATCTAAATGAAAAGAAGACATCCTATAAGGTAGAACTTGGAGATAAAAACACCTATCCAATCGAAGGAATTGGTCAAGCCTTCGTCAAATTGAAAACAAGTAACGATGTTCATTTGAGAAATGTCTTATATGTACCTAGTTTAAAAAAGAATCTTGTATCCATATCTTGCCTAGAAGACAAAGGAAACATAATAGCCTTTGTAGATGGAAAATTATTGTCTTGGTCTAGAGACTCCAGCATAGAGAATGCTAGAGTTATTGGAACTCGTGAAGGAAGACTGTACAGACTACTAGAAAGAAATGATGAAGCTCTTGTACATGATGAAGTCAATCCCAATGAACTTTGGCATAGAAGGTATGCTCATATCAACTATCAAGCATTACCTTTCTTCAAAAAGATGGTTGAAGGAATACTAGAACTACAATCTACACATAAAGGAATTTGCAAAGGATGTGCTCTTGGTAAGAATGTTAAGAAACCATTCTCAAGCAACAATAATAGATCTAACGAAATCCTAGATCTAATACATTCAGATGTTTGTGGTCTGATGCCAGTCAAATATCTAGGAGGTTCCCTTTACTATGTAATCTTCATAGATGATTACTCAAGAAAGACTTGGTTATATCTCTTGAAGACAAAGGACGAAGTTTTCAACAAGTTTCAAGAATTCAAAGCAGAGATAGAGAACCTCGCGAACAAGAAAATCAAGACCTTCAGAACAGATAATGGAGGAGAATATACATCCAAGGAATTTGTTTCCTTTTGCAAATCGGCAGGGGTTAGGAGGGAGCTAACTGTTCCTCATAATCCTCAACAAAATGGTGTAGCAGAAAGGAAAAATAGATCTATTGAAGAAACTGTGAAAGCACTAATGAACGATCAAGGTTTATCTATGTATTTGTGGGGAGAAGTAGCCATGACAATAATATATGTTCAGAACAGAAGTCCCCACTGCATATTGAAGGATATGACTCCATAAGAAGCTTTCTCAGGAAATAAACCTAATGTGGAACACTTAAGAATCTTTGGATGCCATGTTTACATTCACATCCCCAAGGATAAAAGAAAGAAATTAGAACCCTCAGGAAAGAAGGGCACATTCGTGGGATACAATGAATCATCCAAGGCCTACATAGTCTATATCCCGGAACAACACAAGGTTGAATTCAGCAGAGATGTAACCTTCAATGAAAAGATGGCTTTCGAGAAATCCATAGAAGAAACTATAGAAGAAGAAGAGTATGAAGAGCCTAAAGAAGAAAACACATGTCTTCCAGAAAGTCAGAATGAAGAAACATAAAAACTTGATCATCCAATGAAACCATGTGAAACTATTGAATCAGACACTGTACCCAAAACCAAGAAATGCCCAGCTTGGCTTGAAGCTACTCTACAAGAAGCAGAGAGACTCAAAGCCCCAAGTGGCACCTTCAGAAAAAGCAAAAATCCCAAAATATTCTCCAGCTATGCAACATGTATAACAAAGCTTCTAAATGAAGAACCCACCACATTTGAAGAGGAAACTCAGAAGAAACAATGGAAACAAGCCATGGAAAAAGAACACTAGTCCATCATGAAAAATGATGTATGGGAAATTGTGCCTAGACCCAAAGAAAAATTAGTAGTAACTTCAAAATGGATCTATAAGATCAAACATGCAGCAAACAGAAGCATGGACAAATGCAAAGCAAGGTTCGTAGCTAGAGGGTTCTCCGAGGAGGAGGGAGAAGACTATGACGAGACATTTTCTCTTGTTGCCAGATATATTTCTATTAGAGCCATTATGTCTCTTGCTACTTCCATGGGATGGAGTTTACATCAGATGGATGTAAACACAACTTTCCTCAATGGAGATATCGAAGAAGAAGTATACATTGAACAACCTCAAAGATTTGAAGTACACTCCAGAGACACTCATGTTTGTAGACTAAAGAAAGCCTTGTATGGACTCAAGCAAGCTCCAAGAGCTTGGTATGCCATAATAGACAACTAATTAATAGGACTTGGCTTCTCCAAGAGTCATGCAGATCCAAATATTTACTACAACGTCGTGAACAATGCACCTGTGATTCTACTGCTATATGTGGACGATTTATTCTTGAAAGGTGAAGAGTCTCTCATCATCCAGTGTATGAGGGAACTAGCTTCTAAGTTCGATATGAAAGATCTCGGTCTCATGCATCATTACATGGGACTAGAAGTATGGCAGAAGTGTGGTGAAGTATTCCTTGGACAAGGAAAGTATGCAGTGAAGATTCTTCAGAAGTTTGGGATGATGGATTGCAAATCCATGGACACTGTTATGACCATAGATATAACGAAAGTAAGAGACTCGGATTCTGATCCAGTAGACCCGTCCCTATATTGGAATTTGATTGGGTCATTGATGTATTTGGTGAATACTCGACCATATATTTGCTTTGTTGTAAAAACCCTAAGTCAGTTTCAAGTTGAACCCCGACATGACCATTAGATAGTTGCAAAGCATGTTCTAATATATATTCGTGGGACATTAAACTATGGCTTAAGATGTACCGCATCCAATGATATACAACTTTATGGATGCACAGATTCAGATTGGTCAGGAAGTGCAGAAGACAAAAGGAGTACTTCAGGGATGTGTTTCAGCTTGGGCTCCGCTATGATATCTCGGGGTAGCAGGACAAAAGTATGTCACACTCAACACAACAAAAGCATAATATATCACAACATGTGAGGCATGTACATAAGCAGTATGGCTGAGAAAGATGATTTCTGGATTATTTGATCAGGTTCCAGATTCGACCATAATATACTGTGACAATCAAAGTTGTAGAAGGCTATCCGAACACCTAGTGTTTCATGAATGGTCGAAACACATTGAGATAAAATACTACTTTATTCGAGATAAAGTCCAGGAAGGAGAAGTGAAGCTCCAGTATATCCCCACAGATGAGCAGACAACAAATATTTTGACAAAGCCTCTGTCCAACATAAAGTTTTCATACTTACGAGACAAGTTGGGGGTCGTGGAAATAACTCCCTTAGTTGAAAGGGAAGAGATGGCTCTCCAGGTTGGGAGGGAGTACTAATACATCATTGATTTATGGATAGTCATTTTCCATCTTGTAAAATGGTCCAGGATGGGTAGTTCCTTTCCAGTTCGGAAAGTGGTTTGAGATTTATGGCGAACATGCATTTTCCAGTTCGGAAAATGGTCCAGATCGGACAGTCATTTTCATAATGAAAATGGTTCGATAGATTGTTGATGTACCATAGACAATGATTCCCCTTGTGGCCAGTGTGGGGGAATGGTCTAGGGAAATCATTCTTCTTGGAATTCACTCTCAGTAGTGTTCAATCAAAATGGTTCACCTCGTCAGGCAGTCATTATTTCAAAGCTTATAGTTGTGAGCAGTTTTGAAGAATGGTATGTTTTGGAGGTTGGTGCAAGACAATCACTTCCTTGGGAAATGGTCCAGACAACCATTCCCTAGGGAAGACTCATTCTCTCCAGGTTGTACTATGTTTGTGTTGGAGGAACGACTCAGTTAGGTGAATGGTCCAGGTTCAACAATTAGGGACATGCATTCCCTAGGGCAGACTCATTCTCTCCAGGTTGCACTATGTTCAATGCCGAAGGAATGGCCCAATTAGGTGAATTGTCCAAGATCAGAAATCATGGACATTTATTCTTCCATGCTTGGGAAGAATAGTCCAGATAGCCCATGGTTGATGCTTTTACTGTATGAGGGTAGATTCTCTTCCATATCCCACAGGTGTGAGTGGAAGAATGGCCCAGATAACTTAGTTTATATCATGATATTTTTTTTATGCAGGTTGATATCAGATGATATGATTGCTATGGAGATTGTATGTCTCTGGACAGTAGATGTATGCTACTATGGTGGATGTGTTGTGACTATGTGTCACTGATTAAGTAGTTGTGTGCTACTTGGTTTGGTTGTGTACCACTAGATAGTAGTTATGTACTACTATGGATAGACACAGTTGTGTTCTATTAAATGACATTGTACTAATTGTCATGGAGATTATCCAATTGGATAATATTGACGGTGATCGTGATTTGATCATGAGATAGCCTGTGTGGCTATGATGATGCTACCAGTTGAATGTAATGTTTGTGCTCAAGACCATTACCTTTTATACCTCCCTAGCTAGGAGGGAGTGTTGATATTATGGTAGTTGCGGGGGGTATTAATCTCCATTTGTGAGCTTTGATGAGATTAGAATATTCCGGAAGTGTGAAAAGACTTGGGCACAACCCTAGAAGTAAAGTCAGCTAAAGAGAATATTTTATATTAAGTCTTTAGCACCCAGAAAGAAAAGTCACCCCATACAACCTGGTAAGAGAAGTATAAATATAGGACGCAAGTTCTCTTTTGACACAAATATCTTGAAGCTATAGAAATCCACTTGTGCGTACTGCAAAAATCTAGTAGTGCACAAGCCTTGGGAGCAGCTGCAGCTGCAATTTCTGCAATCTTTATTTTTAGTTTTTTTGGGTTGGACTTTTTGATCAGTCTTGGTTATCTTTGCTTGGTGCATTAGCCTTGGTTGGCTATTTATTTTCTACTAGAATTCTTCTCTCTGTCAAGGTCAAGGTGCTCAGGGGTGACATTAGTCCCTATGGTTGAGTGACAATATTTCTATATTGTCTATGGTTAAACAAGCACACCCACTTTTCTAACAATTCCTTGATTTGCATAACAAATGTTTTGGAAAGGCCGCACCCTTATTTTCCTTCACCTTTGTACTTCTGAATGAGGATGTTGATGCCAACACTTGCATCAATAAAAATATGTAGTTGAAAATACATGGATCACAACTTTCGCAAAAAATTCAAAGCAAGACCATACTTGCCAAGAGTTTATAAAACACTTATGGACAATTTTACAATGATTGCTAAGACATGGCTTAGGAAAAATAATGTCTCTCACTCAATAGTGGCTACAAGACCCATTATAAGGCTTAGGAATAAGACACAATGCCTCTCACTTTCATCATCACTTAAGATTGGTTAATCACAACCGTTTACATCAATTTCAAGGCAACATTAACATTAGGGAAAATACCCCCAAATGTGCACTAGTGGTAAAATCTATGGTTTTTAAACCCCCCATTACAAACATGTGCACAATAATAAATAAGGAAAATGTCATCAAGGTGCATTAATGGTTAGACACCATGGTCTCAAACTACTACACAATAACATGAACCATGTGAAATGTCCATCTGCATTGTTTTTCATGATCCAACTTTAGGCATAGGCAAAAATTCCCTGCAAATTTCAGATCTTGTTGCCCTGATTGTTTTTTGCACAAGGGTTCTCAATATGTGGCTCAAAACTTAGCATGCACAACACCAGTTGGTTCGTCTCACAATTCTGCAACTTTTGACTGTAAACTTGGCCATATTATGAAAAGTGCAACTCTGCCTCATAGAATATGCCTAGCACTGATGGGCTTGGCCATAGCTCTCAAATTTTGCCGCTCATATCACAAAATGGACTACGCCATTTACTCTAGCTCGGGAAATCATGCAAAAATTACTATAGTTTCATATAATTTTGTCACTGTCACTTATGGGCTCTCTGCCTCAGTCCATGTGCCACACAGGGCCGTACCTTTGCATTAATGCATGTCTTGTATCAAAATTCATGCCCAGAAATAGGCCCGTTGTACCCTTGTCCGTTGGAAAAAGAGTGGGTTAAATCATTTTCTGGTGGCAGATTTATCAAGGTGCCACATTTGGTGTAGTGGCAAGTTGAGCTGCTAAAGTTGGGGGAGGTCTCGGGGTCAAACCTGCAGGCCTCCCCTTTTGGGTATGCAATGGTTATTGTTGTAACAATGTTTAAATATGCTCATTGGTTATAAACATTAATTAACTTTTAAACAATTTAATTAGCTACTGATTTTCCACCATTAACCATAATCCAAATTTAAACCATAATCAAAATTGATCTAGATTTTGGCTTGTTGGTGGGTGCCATGTGGCACTTTATGATTAGTCCACATGGCACCCTGTCATTGTTCTTTCAATGCAAAATTAGTTGCACATTCGGCGTATGATCGCCATGTCATCGGTCTAGTCATCAACCCAGTGAGCGCCTACGTCAGTGTCATGTCATTTTCGTACTGACTAGTCAGTGACCTAGTCAATGCCTGCATCAGTGCCACATCCTCTGATGTATTACCCAGTCAGTGCCACATCATCTTCCATACTGTCCACGTTAGTTCCATACTACCACGTGGCATTCGTACGGCTGCCACGGGGCACATTTTTAATGGTCCACTTGGACCCCGAAAGTGCCAAAAATGTGTGACATGTGGCAGCATGTGGTGCTGCCACGTTAGCATGATGATGTCAACACTGTACGGATTGCATAGTTAGCTTAGCCAGATTTCCCTCTTTGCCGAAAATTTCAGATGGCCATAACGTTTTCATACAGAGGTGGATTGAGGTGTTCTTTGCGCTCTTGGAAATCTCTCGATGAGCTCTTCAACTTGGTGTTGATTTCGTCGAATTCTGGGCACTTTGATTTTTGCCCATTTTTTTTTCACTGAGGAGGATCCACTTGGATGCCTCCCACTGCATAGGCTCTTGTACGAGCTTCTTGCTTGGTGTGCGACGAAGCTTGGGGTGAAGCTTCCAACATTTCTCGATCTAGTGACCACTCATTTTGTAGTGATTGCAATAGTTGTGTGACTTCATGTCTACCTCACCTTCATTGTAGAGAGATTTTCTCTTCCAACACTTTGCAATGATTTTGTTGTCCCAAGATTTTCGAGGATACTTTGATTTCCTCCCGAACCTCTTGCTATATATATCACTTTTAGAAAGTGAYGTGCCATCATTTTTCTTAGATGGTGTTGATGATGATTTCAACTCTTTKCTTGGAGAATCCTCTGCTTCTGTTKCTTTTAAGCATTCTCCTTCAATAWACCCCAATCCTACAAACCAGGGTCTTCCTACAACCTCCARTGGTTGAATGATGCCTCGGTCATTAATACCAAGACCTCCTCCTTTATACCCCATCTTCCTCAACAACTTCAAGCCAATGCCCTTGGTGTGCCTTTCAAAAACTCCAAAAGAAACATCGTCATTAATAAGGGAAGGAATTRAACATGGAGAATTATTTACCTCCATTCCTGTTTCTGGTGCTTGGTCATTTTCGAGAAGTTTGGCCAACTGCTCCTCCCGTTTGGATGAAATTGTAGATGAGGTTTCTAGAAAACCAACTTGGTTATCTGGTGTCTAGAGAGCATCCTCTATTATCTGACAATATGTGCACCCATCAACATTTCGTGAAAATAACCATAACTAGTATACCTGTCATGGCCATAAGTTAATCTGATCTTGAAGGGAATTTATGTTTCTCCTGTAGCAGAGCATTCCTCAACATGATCCTCCATAGCTTGTAGCTGCAGTCATAGTTTTCTCTTTTTTTCTTTATATTCTTGAAGCAACCACCTCAATTAAGCGTTCTCTACTTAAATGGTCTAGTTGAATTCTTCAATCTCACGAAGCCGTGCTTGCTTCTTTGCTTTTCCCATGGTGATGTTCACAATCTGCAAAACTGGTCAAACCTGCTCTGATACCACTTGATCTGAGAATTTATGTGAGAATTTTCTTTACAAAAATCTACAACGAGGATCTTTTACTAACGATTAATTACATGTGAACATGATAAAATAATTTCTTCACAATGCATATGAACGTGAACAAATTTTCATAATTATGTGCATATGTGCAAATAAATCTCTACTTAATCAAGCTAGAATACAATCAAAACTCACACATATAGTTTGACACCCATGTGTTAATAGAGTTCACTAGATTCTGGCTACATCTCAATATCCTCTTGGAATACAAATCACTTTATTATCCTTCTTATGCAAGGGTTGAGACCTTACAAATGTGTTACGTGCTCCATACAAAACTACCTTCTCCTTAACAAATGATTCAAGAAGGCATTCACATAAGTGACCTTACTCTAGACACTGGAAGGACTACATTCCTTACAATACAAAGCTCTCTCTCTAAGGGGCCTAAAGGGGGCCTCCCCTCCGGATCAAGTGGTATCAGAACAGGTCTGACCAGTTTTGGAGATTGTGAATAATCATGGGCAGTAAGATTAGAGACCGTACAGGTTGTTTGGTTTCAATCCAAGAAGAAGACAACATTGAAGGAGGAATTTGTTGATTTTGGAGTACCTATTGTTAAAATTTATATTTATCTTTCAATATTTATCCATTTTTAACAAATTCAATTGCATTGGAAACTAGATTTCAAGACGCATGAAAGTGTATTTTTGTTTTCTCAATATTCATCCCTATTTATAAGATATACATCCTGTAAGAACCGGATTTTGTATGGTCATGGAATATGCAGTCACTAAAATGCATATTGCAGACAACATACACAATGGATTTGAGAAAATTATATGGCATAGGAAAGCCCTTTCATAGGCGGATAAAATCCCTCTCATTATTGATTGAAGAAATCAATGTTTAAAGATACAATGTTGCTAATAAATTTCTCCCAAAAATGGGAAAACAGACGCTGGAAATGAAAAAATGATTTTTCTCCGAGTAGAAGAATTTGTTTTCTGAGATAGAGGTTGCAAATAGAACACCCAGGTGGTTACACAAATGGATATATTTTGTTTTTTGATTAACATATTGAATTGTGAACTCACACCGAAGCAAATCGCCTAAAAAAATATTAATTCGTTGTTGTATGAATTACAAACTTCAGACATATACCATGGCCTCTACAAAGTTTTTCAGAGTGCATATGGTAGCTCATTTCGAAGGATTATTTGTTATCTCAAATGATTATTTTACGGAATTTGATTTCGTTGCCCAGTTTATGAGATATCGTTGTTTGAAGTCACATATTTATGCAGACAATACACTTGCATGCCCTTTGTGTTTCAGGAAGCATTTTCTCACTCCACGAGTTAAAAGAGATAAAGTATTTTATATCAAAAGAAATATCTCTTCGAAATCTCAAATGGGTCCTTGATAGAATTGATTTCATCCCTTGTAACAAAAAGTTATGAAAAAAATTGCAGTTATGGTGCATAGTGCTCGGTTATTTACACAGGATCCACATTTGTATATTTTATTGCAGAACAAAGTCATGGATTAGGAATTGATCCAAGAACAAGTTGGAATATGGTCAAAATCTTTGCCATATAATCATTTTAATATGGTTTTTGCTTTAAAATATTGCATTTGGTAAGAAGGGAAATTTATCTTAAGAGGTTTTAAGAGTGAGAGGCATCATATTTGTTTACCTAAAGCTTCTTTGTCAGCATTAAAAGACCATTATTGGGGTAAGACAATATTTGTAATCATTTCAATACTTTTAATCCATGTATGTTGCATGTAATCCCTCAAGAAGGGGGAACTTATAATTGTGAATAATTCAAAGGACTCAAAACCATCTTGTCGTTTGCTTGGACCACCCTGAATTTGAATAAGGGGGTCTACATGACAATTTCATTTGTGTGTGATTCAAGCTATTCATAGTGTCTATTCAAAGGGTTTATTAACACATTTATGTTAGATTCTCCTATTTGCTCCATTTACAGTTTGGAAGTGCATATTTGAAGGCATTTGTAGAAGACAACCATGGGAAAAGGATTGAAGCGAGCGAGACTTCAAGAGTTGGAAGAAATCAACCAATGCAGAGCTCAGAAGGATTCTACAAGTTGCAGAGGATGAGAAGCAAACACTGAGACTAATGTTAGAGAATATTGTGGAGGAACAAGTTGGAGAATGTTCCACTATAGAGGAGGCATAAAGTCCCTCCAATATCAAACCAACTTGTGGCCATGACATGTATATTAGTTATGGTTCTTGTCATGAAAGTGTTGATGGTTGCACATATTGTCAGATAATAGAGGATTTTTTCTAGAAAGAAGGTAACCAATGTAGTTTCCTAGATGCTTCATCTTCATACAAACCAGGACAGAATGAGCAGTTGGTCAAAATTCAGGAAGGTGACCAAGTGTCACAGACATGAATGGAGGTAAAAAACTCTCCATGTTCAAATCCTTCCCTTATTAATGATGATACTTCTTTTGGATTTTTTGAAAGGCACACCAAGGGCATTGGATTGAAGTTGTTGAGGAAGATGGGGTATAAAGGACGAGGTCTTGGTATTAATGGCCAATGCATCATTTAACCACTGGAGGTTGTAGGAAGGCCCTGGTTTGCAAGATTAGGGTATGTTGAAGGGGAATGCTCAAAATCAACAGATGTAGGGAATTATTCAAGCAAAAAGCTTGGATCATCACCAACACCATATAAGAAAAGTAATGGCACATCACTTTCTGAAAGTGATAGATATAGCAAGAGATTCTGAAGGAAATCAAAGTCTCCTCAAAAAGCCTGGGACAACAAGAGTGTTGCAAAGTGTTGAAAGAGAAAAACTCCTTATAGTGAAGGCGAGATGGGCATGGAGTCACACAACTATTGCACTCACTGCAATATGAGAGGAAATTGGATCAAGAAATGTTGGCAGGCCCATCCTGAACTTGGTCCAAGGAATGAAAAACAAGTTATGGATGTTGTACGACATGTGTGCATGTAGATCAAGGTGTTGGAGCAGAGAGAAGCCCAAGAGGCTTTTTGCGGAGTATGGTCGAGTTTATAATCAAATTTCATGATTTTTTGAGATGGATCTAATGGTGCAGATCTTTCAATGATCCGAGTAGAAGAATTTGAGAGCTATGGTCGAGCCCATGACTACTTGACACACTTTACGAGGCAAAGTTGCACTCTTCAGAATGTGGCCAAGTTTACAGTCAAAAGTTGTGGAATGATGAGACAAACCTATTGGTGTTGTGTATGTTGAGTTTTGAGCAACAGATTGCGCAACTTTATGCATAAAACAATGTAAGTCTCGTTTAATTGCATTTTTTCCTCTTTTTGAGAATTGTAAGAGGATAAAATGTATTTGCAGATGTTGGTGGTTTTGATGCTGCAACAGGGAAGCGAGATCCATTTTTGTCTATGCCTAAAGTTGGATCATGGAAAACAAGGGATATGGAAATCACTGCCATTGCATATTATGTTGCAGTGGTTCGAGACCATGGTGTCTAACCATATGAACCTTGAAGGAATTTGTCTTATTTATTATGTTGCACATGTTTGTAATGGGGGGGTTTTAAAACCATGGGAATTCACCACTAGTGAAACTTTATGTTAATGTTTTCTTGAAATTGATGTAAAAGGTTGTGATTAGACACTCGTAAGTGATGATGAGAGTAAAGGAATTAGTTTTATGCCTAAGCCTTGTTGGCAACATTGTAATGGCTCTTGTAGCCACTATTGAGTGAGAGGCATTTTTTTGTCTAAGGCATGTTTTGGAAATCATTGTAAACTTGTCCATGAGTGTTTTATAAACTCTTGGAAAGCATGGTACTGCTTTGAAGTTTTAAAAATGGTGATCGTGTATTATCAACTACAAATTTTCATTGATGCAAGTGTTGGCATCAAGATCCTCATTCTGAAGTACAAAGGTGAAGGAGAAGAAGGGTGCGGCTTTTTAAAGACATTTATTATGCAGATCGAGGAATCATATACATATTTTTATTGATGCAAGTGTTGGCATTGGCATCCTCATTTCGAAGTACAAAGGTGAAGGAGATGAAGGGTGCAATTTTTCATAGACATTTGTTATGCAGATCGAGTAGTGGGGAAGTGCACCGTGGAGAGTAAGAATCTTCCTAAAAGTTGGTAAAGATAGTTGCGGACATTCAAGTTATAATTTCTCTCTATAGTTTTGGAGGACCAAAAGTGTTTTTTGTGGGGAGGTATGATCCAAGAGGATCTCCACACATGGAATCATTACTTTTCACACCATGGAGAATATCATTAAAATGTTCATTAATGATAGGTGACAAAGAATGATTAATGTTTCATTTTAATTGTAAAAAAATAATTAATACTTTAAATGAGTGTGAGAATCTCATTTATTATTCATTCAAATTGGAAAAATGATTAATACTTGAAGTGAGTGGAAATTACTCATGTATTTTTCATTTAATTTGTAAAAAGGGAAATTAGTTTTGTGTGAGAATCCACCTCACAAATTAGTTTCATAGTTTCAAGGGGAGGTTAAGAGTCTCATGAGTTGGTTTGGGATTCTTACTCATTATATCCTAAGTAGTTTCCTAGTCTCAAGGGGAAGTTAAGAGTCTCATAGGATGGTTGAGATGCTTTCTCATTTTTTTCCTTTGAGTTGTTATTAGATCCTAAAATTGTGGATCTTGTCTCCTTGAATTATGAAGCCAAGGAAACTATTTAAAATCCTTGTTGGGAGAGATTTGGGGAGCCTCTTTGAGGAGAAGAAACTACTTGGGATATAATGAGGAAGAATACCAAACCAACTCATGAGACTCTTAACCTCTCCTTGAAACTAGGAAACTAATTTGTGAGGTGGATTTTCACACAAAACTAATTTCCCTTTTTACAAATTAAATGAAAAAGACATGAGTAATTTCCACTCACTTCAAGTATTAATCATTTTTCCAATTTGAATGAGTAATACATGAGCTTCTCACTCTCATTTAAGGTATTAATCATTTTTTACAATTTAAATGAAACATTAATCATTCTTTTTCACCTATCATTAATCAACATTTTAACGATCTTCTCCGTGGTGTGCCAACATCTTCTCCATTTTAATGTCAACATCTTCTGCATAAATGGAATACAACATTGTGGATTGCATGAAGAAGATCAAAGTTAATATCTCCCTGCGTGATTGTTACACCTCAAAATTACTCACTGTGATAGTGTCACAAGTGTCGTCATTACAAGTGTTGTAAGTGTCGCATCTTGTCCGCAAGTGTCGCATCTTGACTACAAGTGTTGCAAGTGTCACAAACATCATACTGCCATCTTACCCATTTCGT
>ML807647.1:0-28206 GCA_009831015.1 Picea engelmannii
GGTATGAAGAAGCTGAATGGGTAATGCAATCCATGAGATTTCATGAGAAAGTTTTTGATCCCATGCACCGGAATCGTTTCCATTACCAGAAAATGGGGCGAAAAACGTCTAAATCGTTTCCATTACCAGAAAATGGGGGCGAAAAACGTCTAAATCGTTTCCATTACCAAAAAATGGGGGCGAATGGGACGATCTGATTCGAATTGTAAGGGACGAAAATGGATTTCCATGCTCTTCCCTCACAAATATATGTGGGCTAAGGGTTTTATATATATATTTTTGAAAATAAAATTGGGGCTATATATAGGTAAACCTAAAAAACCTCTTTATGTAAACAATTCGCCCAACCAAAATTCCAAACCTCTTAATTTCGCCCACCGGCGAAATTTCGCCCCTAAAATCACCTATGCCGCCAACCATGTTATGAACTTCCACTTATGGTTCTCTTCAAACAACATCATGGATGATTCCATCCGCCTATGGAATTTTCAATGCACTCTCACTATTTCCTCTGCCAAATGGTATGTGGATGAAAAATTAGGGTCCCATGCGACCTTTGATTCATTGGCCAAATACTTTTTGTCCTTTTTCCAACTACCAGTTCGTCATGATACTGGCTTAGAAATTCTCTGGGAGTTCAAACAAACTACTGCTATCCATATAGCCGATCACGTCCATGAATGGTGTCGGCATCGTAGTTTGTGTAAAGTGAAAACCACCAAAGAAAAACATTTTGATTGGTTTCTCAAATCACTTGTCTCTATTATTTCCAAGTATGTAACATCCAATTTTCCTCAGACAGAAGAGGAATCCATCAGAAAGGCTCAACAATTTGACCTCATCTATGCTCAATCAGGCTACTTATACTCAATCTTACCTAATGCACTCAAACCCATACCATTTGGCCAGGACAAATCTGGTATGTCCCATGCTGCAGATGGGTTGATTGGTTCCATGAAACACCGCCAAACTTACAACCAACCACCACCTATTTATGGTGACACTCAATATATGCAACCATAAATAGGGCCATCTTATTACCCTCCCCCCACTTACCAACAATGATATCCTGTTGTTCCCCCTCAATCGTTGGGGTCACCCCCACCAGTGCCCCAGATGCATCTAGTCCCTCCATCAAATGTGGGTCCACCCCCAACCACTACATGTGACCATAATAGTTGTGGAGGTACATCAACTTCCTATAATCCATATGGCTCGAATTCCCAAAATAATCTATACTTTCCATTCCCTGGTCCTCCACAACCAGTTGCTCCTCCACAAGGACACCCACATGCTGGTGTTAATTTTGTTCAACCCTCTCCCATTCAATAGATTCAGGATTTTGAATAGTTGAATGCGGAAAATATGGCCCATCAATTGAATAATGCCAATAAGAAAGGGAAAAAATGAAACAATAATAACTCAGGACTAGGAGGAAATAACCCCCAACAAAACCATCTTGCTGGGGGCAACCACAATCAAGGAAACCAGAACCCCCAACGGGATAATAATAAAAAACGACAAGGGAAGAACAAAAAAAACCTTAAGACTAACTTCCCTTGTGCTCTCTGTGGTGAGTATGGACATTATACACACCATTTCCCCCAAATTTTCAACTTCAAACAGATGAAAGAATCCATGAACGCACAACATCCCCCAGCGTCGCCTGCCCCTCAATAGGCCCCACAATGGTACTTGCAACATCCACCTCTGACCATTTTTCAAAACCCCATTCCACACCAAGGTGTGATGAATACCCAACAGGAGGTACACCCTAACCCACCAAAAATGGGGAAATATCAAAACCCATGTCCCATACAACCTGGAAATAGGACTGATCGCAACATCCTCCTTAACAGGGAAGAATAAATTATTTTGAAAACACATGGTCGCCAGCATGGTCTTCCCCATGAATCTACCCCAACAACCTTAGAAATGGCTCCAGCTACAGCTGGACAACCATTGATGATTCCATGCCCTAACACTGAACCAAACCCTCGTATACCACGTATGTCGTTACGATGGAATGTCGATAACTCTCATGCTAGGGAATCCCATAACTATAGTCTGGTCGATGACCTAGCTCAGTCTCCTGCAGCCATGTCTGTATTGGAGGTCCTCCAAACCTGTCCAACTTAGCGAAAATCATTTATTTTTTCCTTGGGGCCACTCGATACAATTAATAAAAGAATCATCACCTTTGATCTATATAGCAGAGAACCACGCCTCCCCGCCCTTGTAGCTTTCCAGATACCAGTTAAGATTCATAACATCACAGTTCATTGGTGTATCATCGATGAAGGTGCATCCACATGCATCATGTCCAAATTCGTATGGAAAAAACTTGGCTCCCCTGAACTCGTACCATCTTCCATCACCCTGAGAGCCTATGATGGTCGACCATCGTCCCCTGAAGGGCTCTTCCAAAATGTCCTTGCCAAACTTAGGGGAAAATCTATCCTCATCGAAATTGAACTTATCAATGATCCACTTGATTACAATATCTTCTTTGGATGTAGCTACATGTACTCTATACAGGCAATAACCTCTTCTGTGTTTCGAATGATGATGTTCCCCCACAACGGGAAAATCATCACCATCGACCAAATTACACATTAAGAGCCTAACCATTCTGCCAACATTGATAACATTCTCCCTCTTTTCGGCACTATCTTGGACACTTATTCAGTCATCGACATGGGTCCCAAAATTTTTAAGGACCCATATTTGTTGGGGGCATATCATGGAGCACCACCTCTCCTACACCATTCAACACAAGTGTGTGTAGTATCTTCTAAGGGAATAGATATTGGAGACACTATTCATCCCATTGAGGACTCTCCTCACCTCAATGTTCCACCAGTTGAATAAATATTACCTTAGGAATCCCTTGAGAACCCCACTGCACCACTTATCCCAGATCCCTCCCCACTCTAGGGGAAAATCCCAGTTTGCGAGACAATCCCCCAAGCCATTACGCAAATTCCTTTCTTCTACCCCCCACCTAGAGTCCAAGCATTCCAGGTAGCTGTGACCCTTACTCTTCCTAACATGGTTCTTTCCATCCCTGTATGGTATCTACATCCATCTGTGATGGCTCCTCTAACATATCTCCCTCCTCAGATAGAGGGAATACCGATGCAGATTCTAGTATAGGCTCCTTCCACACCACCATCCCCCCCCACTATTGGCACAAATGTCGCTGTCGGGGGCAGACGAGATAAGAAAGAGCCCACAACTCCACTTCCTCCTCGAGTTCAACCTCCTTGCACACTATGCAAAATAGAAGGACACCCCACTAATAGATGTCTTACTCTTCCCAAGTTACACAATCTGATCCAACTCCCTAGAGAAACCACATTTCTCACCACTCCACCAAGTACTCCCAATACTACTTCTAAGTCATCCACTGTAGGAAATAAATGATTGTGAACCAAATTCACTTGTTCCATATGCTCATAATATGGCCATTACACTCATCATTTCCAAACTCTACCTCAATTTCGCCAAACCTTAGCCGCAGTATGCCAACATCTTGGCCAGAGCCCACTCGACCACCTTCTAATTAGGTTCACATTACTAATATTTGATACATTTCATCATCAATACCTATGCAAATGAAGCACTCTCCACAATATCAGGACATTCACTTTATTTCTAGTGGTCCCTCGCACCTTGTACATGATATCCCGTCTGCGTCTTCACCACTAGAAGACAACCACACTTTGACAGTTCCCCCTGTCACCTCCCAAGATCCCTTATATTCTCTCATTTTTCACTGCGATGAAGATATCCTGGAGGAACTCACTACTCTCAATTTCCCATGGAACGCGCTCCATCATCAAGCCCTTTTCCTATCACAAGAGGCCTTTCATCCTCCTACCCAAACTTCCATATGCATAATCGAAACCAAGGATTTTATTCCTTCAGGGCATATAGACTGGTTCAATAACCCTATCCCTTCTCTAGATGATTTTGAAGAAGGCAACATGGCCAACATCTTCCCCACCATCAAAATTGACATTTCCATTAAATCGAAAAAATCATAGAAGAAGTCACCATTGGTGCTGCATGTTCCCCTAAAGAAATCATTGCTTACATTGATCTCTTTCAGGAATACCGAGATATTTTTTCCTGTTCATCTACAAAGATGCCCAACATCGATCCTTCTATAGTCAAACATCGCATGGAGATATGGACAGATATCGTCCTGATTCTCCAAAAGCAACGCCTCCTTCACCCATGCAAAGCTGCAGGTATCAAAGAAGGAATTGACAAGTTAAGCACTGTAGGGTTCATTTACCCCATTGTGTATACCTCATGGGTCTCCAACCCCATTCTTGTTAACAAGAAATAGGGCACTATTCACGTCTACATAGAATTTCACGATCTAAACCATGCTTGTCCCAAAGACAACTTTCCAACCCCTTTCATCGACAAAATTATCGATGATTGTGTCAGCCATGAGGCACTGTCCTTTATGGATGGGTTCTCAGGCTACAATCAAATCCAAATACATCCAACAGATTAGTATAAAACCACTTTTACTACCCCTTGGGGTACCTTTTCTTATCGCGTCATGCCTTTTGGACTCAAGAATGCAGGTGCTACATTTCAATGGGCTATGACCTATGTTTTCCATGATCTTTCTCACATCATCCTTGCTTATTTGGACGACCTCACTGCTCGATAAAAAAAGATAAATCAAAATTTAGACGACTTACGCATCGTTTTCCAACGATGTCGCCAATACAATATCCTCTTGAATCCCCTCAAGTGCGTATTTTGTGTGACTTCCAGATGCCTCCTTGGGTTCATTGTCTCTCAACATGGCATCAAGTTGGACCGCCTGAAGGTCCAAGCTATCACATAAATTCCACCACCTAGGAATTTACACCAACTGCAGAGCTTGCAAGGCAAAGCCAACTTTCTACATCGCTTTGTCCCAGACTATGCAACTCGTGTGCATTGTTTCCTTCACCTCCTCCATCATGATATCCCATTTCTATGGGACGAACATGCTCAAAAATATTTTGATGATTTAAAAGTCACCTTATCCAATGCCCCTTTGATTAGTCCCCCAGACTATGATCGCGATTACGTCCTCTACTTTTCGGCCTTAGCCATCTCAGTAGTAGGAGTCCTCATCCAATTAGGGGATGATGGGTGTGAACATGTTATTTAATATATTAGTAAAAACCTTTTAGGGCCACCCTTGAAATATAATCATGATGAGAAACTCGCCCTTGCAGTTCTCCTCGTAGTCCAAAAAATGTGCCATTATATCTTTCTTTGAACTACCAAGTTCATAACAGATTCCAACACCATGCAGTACTTTCTTAGTCACTGACATATTAATGACAAATTTTCTCCATGGATCGTTATCGTCCAGGAATAGGACTTATATTTCTCAACTTCCAAACACAAGAAAGTGCTTTTCCTCGCCGAACTCATTATGGATTTTCCCTATGACACCACATCTTCCCCTGTTAATACATATTTTCCCAACGAACACCTCTTCTTCATCCCCTTCGATGACCCCTGGTATGGAAACCTTTTTGTATACCTTAGGAAATAGAAGTTTGGGTCTCACCTCTCTCGAGATGATCGTTGAGGCATTCACCATCATTGTTTCCATGTTTTACAGGAAGTGTGTGTTTGTCATTGATGGTAAAAATAATAGTGACGATGGAGAACAGGAAAAGCATAAGCTCAGGATGAGAAGTGAACAATATGAAGAGATCAAAGCTCAAAAGGAAAAGCATAAGCTCAGGGTGAGAAGCCTCAACAGTCGTCCGATCAATAAATTGACCGTGTTGATTGTCTAATATTATGGATGTCGTTCATATGAGTGACCATGGGCTTGAGGACCATTGGAGGATCGTGATTGTCGGATCTATAAGATAGATCAACGACAGGGATGAATTGCAGAGAGCGAAAGAAGAATTAAACAACTCGCTAGTTGCAATCCTGCAATTGTTCTAGATAATCATATATCATAAACCCAAATATCGACGATTGTGGTTGATCTAACAAACAATTAGATTAAGTCATATTAAGTCGTGACCGTCAGATGCGCAATATCTAGATCAACAATAAGGATAGATTGCAAAGATCAAAAGGAGAATTAAATACTGTGTTATTTCCAATTAGATCTTATAGCCTTGAAGATAGAAGATTGTGGTTGACTCACTAACAATGCACAAATTCAAATTGCGGAGTTTTGGTGATGAGTTAAATCACTCACAAGTTGTGGTTCCGCAACCATCCTTGATTGTTGATCTGCTTCGAGTGTCTTCATGACCGTTGGATCACTTTTAAGTGTAAAAATAGGATAAGATAGAAGAGAAGCACCGAAGATATATCGAGCCATCAATCTAAGAACATGATCGCTGAACAACATTTGGTTCACGTCAAAATTTGTGAGGAGGTTACTGTTTGGGGAATATCACTTCGAAAGAATTGGCACCTTGAAAGTCGAATTACCCGAAGCCCAAAATCTGAAATGAATAAGGACCATCTGATATGGAGAAAATGCGATGACTGTTAGATCCGGGAGAACCACATCAGCAGACCATGTCTACAAGGACATGTGACAGACCAGGTCAGCAAGGACAGATGGCGTAATTAGACAATGAAAAGTGTCAAGTTGAATTGACACTTCAGGTACATGAAAATCATGAATCTGAGTGACACGTGGTAGCTACTCGGCTCGTGACACGTCAAAAAGTGATGTAAGAAAGCTACATCACTCCAAGATATTTACTTCGGGAGTTTCATCACCAACAAATGTCAAAACTCCCGAAGTCCCAAAGGATGAAGGTCTGAAGTCACTCTCAACCGTCGATCTAAGGCACATTTCAGGAGTTAGGACAACCATTAGATCCAGGAGAAGTACAGATCTGATCTGTTGGGTATGAGCACTTAGGATAAGTGGTCATTGGATCCAGAGATAAATGCATGAAGGTTAAGCCTTTGGATGAGTGCAGGAGAGAAGACTTGTCAAAGTCCCGAAGTAAGCAGGGACCATCCATTATCAAGACTGACAGGTGGCGCATGATCCACAACTCCCAAGTGAATCACTTCGGGATTTTGTGGTTGGGAAGGATACCAGATCGCTGAAGACCCAAGGGCTAAAGAAGATCTAGGCCGTCGGTTTCTAGAAGGATGCGTGGAAGAAATATGTGCAGTTTCAGGAAAACCACTCCGGGAGAAAGTGAAGGAAGTGAGGTTGAGTTTTGAAATCCTCGAAGCTCGAAGATCCGAAGGTGTCGAGGACCGTCGATCTGTAGGAGGACACACGTCAATGGATCATGTACTCCGGTTGGAAGAGTACGGAAAAACGAGAGCAAGGAAAGTTGAGATTTCCGAACCCCGAATACTCAAAGGGATTGTGACAATTTATTTGAGAATACCATGTGTCGATAGATCATGAATTCTGGGTGGAAGCACCGCGGAGAAAGCATATTTTGAGAATCGATACTCCCGAAGACTGAAAGGCGAAATCGATCTCGTCCGTCGGTTTAGAGGGCCACACGTCACTTAGTTGTTAAGACTTAGGAGGGAATGGATCCAAAGAAGAGGAATGAAAGATGATAGAGAAGAGTTGTTGATCGAAGGAATCTATCAAAGACCGCGAGATCGATGACCATGCCTGATTGCGCGACCAAAAATTGCTCAGAAGTTAATTTTCTTAAGGCGAGCCACAATCGAAACCATGGTTTTGGAGAAAGGACACGTGGAGGCTCGAGGTAAATTGTGGGGAAAAAATTAGTTTGATCTCAAACCAACTTTTTCTGTTCCTGCATTCGCATGGTCACATGATAGCATTTCCCAAGGTCACATAAGCAGAAGATAGGGGAAGGAGCTAGTGCTGCTAGGCTCCACATTGGAGGTTACGCATTGAAAAGTCAAAAAGCCTCTGTGTGTGTAATCCAATGACGTTGATCAAACCAAATCTGATCGAAGGGTTGTTGTTTCACTTCATGGTTTCTTGATCATTTACGATTCAGTTACACTAAATGAATCATTGTTTTGGGGTTTTGGAATCATGGATCTTCAACGTTCTGAGATTCCTGACATGGGCGTTGGAGATTTGAGGTGTAATGGATGATGAGAGAAGGAGTAAAGGAAACATGTCATGACAGAGGTAGGTTTTTGTTTCTTGGTAAAACAAGTTGAACTATATGTGATCAAGTAGATAGTAGGAACAGAGTGGAAAATATGCAGAGATGAAGAACATAAGCTGGACAGAGCAGAAATGGTGAAAATAGTAGACTGTATAAGAACTTAAGCACAAGAATATGCGAGAAGGAACACACTTATGCAGGCATAAAAGAGTAGTGTAGCCGACTAGTAATAATACTGGTAAGCCATTGATAATTACTGTATCACTGTAATAAATTTTAGAAAGTAAAGATTAATATCTCAGGGTGGTAGGGTGGTGCTAGGTAGGACTTTTGTCCTCAAAGTTTCAAGTGGGTGCTTGAACACAGGGATTTATAGCTTCCATCTGGTTGCAGCCATAAAAAGAAAGGTGGTAGGGTGGTGCAAGGGAAAACTATTGTTCTATGTTGTATAGGTTGGTGCCTGTGTGACTGGAAGTTGGTGCTGGAACACTCAGGGAGTTGGTGCTTCCTTCTAGTGGGTGCTAGAGAAACCAGAGAGTTGTTTCTCTCAACGTGTTGCATATTGTAAAATAGAGGTGGTAGCCTCACTTTGAGTTGGTGCTCAAATATAGATGATGTACAGAACATAAAAAGACTACCTATCATTCGAGGAAGAAGAGGTTTTCTCCATTTATGGGTTTCCTCAGGAATATTTGTTTCTGTATACTTCATGTGTGTGATTGATGTTGAATACTCTATTTCTTACTTCCCTAAATTATGTGATCATCAATGAGTGTTCTATAATGAGTTTAAAATGGGTATAATTGTTTAAGCACAATAACAATTGATTCACACCCCCCCCTCTCAGTTGTCTAACAATTGGTATCAGAGCGGGTTCCTTTTATCTAAGGGTAGATCCTAGAGCTTAAACATGACTAGCCATGAAGGAAATTCAACCAATAAGGCCCCTATTTTCAATGGAACAAAAGTTTCCTTCTGGAAGTTAGGATGAGAACCTACATAATGGCTTTAGGTGGAGATGTCTAGGATGTGCTAGAGACTGGTTTTGTAAATCCAATTGTACTAGCTTATAAGGATGACAAGCTAGAATTCGGCTTCAACGCTAAGGCTATGATTGTTAATATGAGTGGGCTTGCAAAAGTAGAATTTGTAAAAATTATGCACTTAGAATATACCAAAGAAAAGTGGGACAAACTCATTAGCAATTATGAAGGTAATGAGAAGTTAAAGGGTGCCAAGCTTCAAACCTACATATTACAATTTGAACAACTAAAGATGAAAGAGGATGAAACTGTTGGGAAGTACTTTCTGAGAATTGAAGAACTAGTAAATGCAATGAAAGGACTTGGTGAAAAAATTGAGGAAGCCTCTTTAGTTCATAAAATTTTGAGATCTCTGCTAGATAGGTTCAACCCAAAGGTCTTTGCTATAGAATAACTTAATGATCTAAAAGTTCTTCCTATTGACCAAATCCTAGGAACACTGAATTCTTATGAAATGAGGATAGGTAAAGATAAACCCACCTCGAGAGAAGCATCATTTAAAGAAGATAAGAATGAGGATTTTGAGCCTGATGAAATTGAAGCAAAATTTGTGAGAAGACTAAAGAAAGGATCAGGCAAGTACCAAGGCAAGTTTCCCTTAAAATGTTTTAACTGTGGAAAGATAGGTCACTTTTCATATAAGTGTCCACACAAGAAGGACCAGAACACTGAAGGTGAAGATAATTACAAATCCAAGAGATTTGGTAAAAAGAAAAGTTTATATGTAAACAACGATAACTCTTCAGGGGACACAAATAGTGATTCTTCTTGTGAAGATAAGGTTAATGACTTTATTCTTATGGCCAAAGAGGATTATGATAATAAAATCACAGGAAGTGATGTTAATGATGAAGAAGTTGTGGTTGACTTGGAAGGAGAACTGATCAGTGCCCTAGAAGAAATTGCTAGACTCATATTTAAGAAGAAAAAGAAAAAACAATTGTTGATACAGTTCGAGAAAGACAATAAAAAAATTGATGAAGACTTTGCCCTGCTAAAAGTGGAATTAAAAGAGGAAAATAAAATAGAGGACATTTTGAAACAATAGTTATCAGAGAAGAAGGAAAGATGTGAAGCCTTGGAAGAAGAGGTAGTAAAAACCAGAGAAGAGATGGAGAAGTTTAAAGCATTGTATCTCCAAAATCTTCCAAGCATTAAAGCCTCAACATAATTAAACGAAATTCTGAGAAAACATAGATCTCCTTTGTTGAAGACCGGTTTAGGCTATCTAAGTGGTTCAAGAAATAAACAACTTGAAACAAAAGAGATATTAAATATGATCAAGTTCCAAGTCAGCAGACAATCAAACCATGTGAGTACTTTGCCACCAAAATCTAATAAAGACAAGATGATCCCTGATAAAAAACAAAGATATTAGAAGATGGAGCAACAAATGCCAAGAATAAGGGCATCCTTTAGGTACCAAAATTTCTTCCATGGTTATTGTTTTTACTGCTCTAATTTTGGTCATAAGATTGCAAATTGTCAAATTAAGTTTAGAGACATGCAACTAAGGAGATCAAAAAATAAAAAATCTTTGAAACAGAGAACTAAAAAACCAATGAGTAGACAAAGTTGCACCAATCCATTTGACCTATTAAACAATGAGCTTGAATGCTATAACTATCATAACTTCGACCACAAAGATGCAAACTGCCATCTGAAGAATTACAAAGCAGATACAAGGATAGAACCCTTAGCTAGAAATGCCAACACATGGAAAAAGAAAGATAGTGAAAAATGTGGTCTAGTACTTTTAGCTCAAAAACAAAAACACCCCTGGTATATAGACAATGGATGTTCCAAGCACATGACTAGAGACAAGGATAAGTTTCTCCCTATAAGTAAAAGAAAAAAAGGAAATGTGACCTTTGGAAATGATGAACCAGGTAAAATCAAGGGTAAAGGGATGGTGAGTTTGAGTAATGGTAAAGGAAAAGCCCAGGATGTTCTGCTTGTAGATGGGCTGAAACATAATTTTCTCAGTGTAAGTCAAATCTGTGACAGAGGATGTGAAGTGGTGTTCACTTCCAAAGATTGTAAGATAAAGTCTGTAAACTCAGGGCAAGTGGTGGCTAAAGTCATAAGGACAGATAATAATGTATATGTGATGAAATAAGATAGAGAAGAGTGTCATCTAAGAAAACATGATGAAATCTGGTTATGGCATAGGAGACTTGGACATATAAACTTTGATCACTTAATCAAGATAAAAAATCTTGAGGCAATAAAAGAGCTACCAAGAATATCAAAGCCACAAGATTCTATGTGTAAACCTTGCAAATTAGGAAAGTGAACCAAGACACAGTTTAAATCCAAGAGATCTACTTCAATAGAGAAACCACTCCAATTAGTTCAAATGTATTTATGTGGACCATCAAGGCAAGAAGGCATAGGGAAGGAAAACTACTTCATGCTGACCATTGATGATTACTCCAAACTCACTTGGGTTGCTTTTCTCAAAGAAAAAGCTGAAGCATTTGAGAAATTTAAAATATTTAAGGCTTTAACTGAGAATCAAATAGGCAACAGGTTAAAGGCAGTAAGATCAGACATAGGAGGAGGATTTATGTCAAGTAATTTCAAGGAATTATGTGATAAACATGGGATCAAGAGAGAATACACAATCCTGGGAACTCCACAACAAAATGGAATAGTTGAGAGGCAAAACAAAACAATTCAACAAATGGCCAGGTCAATGATGAATGAGAAGAACATTGGTCAAACCTACTGGGTAGAAGCAATACACACAACAATCCATATTCTTAACAAAGCCCACCTCAGAACACACAGTGACAAGACACCTTATGAACTGTGGTATGGAAGACCTGCTTCAATCAAGCACTTCAAAGTCTTTGGGAGTAAGTGCTACATAGAGAATAATAATAAAAACCTTGGCAAGTATGATGACAGGGATGATGAAGGTATCTTCTTAGGATATGCTACCAATAGTAAAGGATATATATGCTTTAATAAAATATTGTATAAATTAGTTGATTGCATTGACTTAAAGCTTGATGAAGGAGTCCCAGTAAGAGAGGTGAGAAATAGTGAGTCTGCTACAGAGTGTTGGATCATGTTTTCATTGATGCCAATGGTTTTATTGATTGATGTCAAAATATTGATTGATTGATGATGTATGTAATGTAATATGTATTGTCCTTGATGAGAATGCATAGATGAAGATGGATCAATGAGTTATCATTGATACATGATGAAGATGAATCGATGTGGTTTCATTGGTATATGATGCATTGTTGGAAAAATGTATAGATGACTCATTATTGTGTTATCATGGTTGATAAAGTGCACAAATGGATGAACCCCAAAGTGGTCCCCTTATGGTGAAATCCCTCATGGGAAGATGCTTTGCAGATTGAGTTATCCTAGAATAATGGTTGGAGGACCCATTCTTATATGTGGAATAATGAGTTGAAAATCAATGAATTTATTGGTGAAACTATCCTATTTGTATAGTGCTTGTCATGCCATTTCCGACGGTATGTGGAACGTCACATAACTCCTCACGGTTTGAGAGTTATGGCCTTACAAAGTTGGAGGACCCTCACATGTTGGCTTGAAGCCCACAAGGTCAAAGAAGTCAAAGTGTTTGAAAATAAGAAATCATTATTTAAATGATAAATTAAAGTGACAAAGTCAAGGTGGATTATTTAGATAATAAAGAGAAGTGACAAAATCAAGAAATGATAAAGTAAGGTGACAAATCGAGAAGGAATATTTAAATGATAAAGTATTGGAGAACTTTCTATTTATGGAAAGTGGTTAACCCTAAAATAAGGAAAATAGGTTAAGTAATCTAGAAATGGGTTAAGTGACCTAGAAATGAGTTAAGTGGCATAAAGGATGAGAGTATAAATAAGATAGCAATGGTATCTTATAATACATCCTTTGTGTGGATCAATGGAGAGCTTCTTGTGATATTATCTTTTGGAGTATTGATGGAGTGCTTCTTGTGAGAGAATCTTTGGTGTGGATCTCTTGAGTATGATTGAAGATCTATTCCAAGAAGGAGAGCATGAGGAGGATCTCATGGACGCATCAAAGTTTCGTCAATATCAAATATCTTGACGACAAAAGTCTTGGAGCTTCAAAAACCCTAGCTTCTGAGGTGTACATGGGATGTAATGGGCCAGAGCATGTAGATACGTGGGTTGTATGAGGACAGGGAACGTATAGTGGATAAAATCATGAAGATTTGTGTTTGAGTTGATGACTAGTTGTTGAGTATTGAAGTAGGTTCCATATATGCATTCTATGAGCTCATATTTGTCACTGAGACACTGCTATGGTTACATTATTGTCTTGATGGATAGCATTGCTTGTTGTGTTGTGAATGCTTAGGGAATTCTTGGTATGGCTATTGTGATGTCGTTTATGTTGGTTGATGGAGTGAGAAGTACTCTTGTGATTCAGTTGTGATATGATTGTTGTGGTATACTAGTTTCTTATACATGATTGAGTAGCATTCATATTGTTTGGTTGTGGAGCATGAGTAAGATATTGGAGAGCTTGGATGTGTTATGACTGGTTGGTGGTCAATTTGGACAGTGAAAGATAGAAGAGAATGATAAATTGGTTGCAGAGGATCTGAGTTAATCTTGAAGGATAAACCCTAATATATCAGAAGGTATACACAGGCTGTTGTATACACTGGCCACGTACATACGCGGGTTGTAGTGAGTCGGGGCGCGTACACACACGGGATGCACTACTGACAGGTCGCGTACCTATTGCAGATTGATATATGTTGAGGATTGTTGCCTCATCTCAGTTGGTGCTGAGTGTGTAAGCTGATTCTTTCATGATAGAGCTGGTGCTCTTGTAGAGTTGTAATCTATTCAGTTGTTGCTGAAAAACCCCAAGGATTGTAGTCCATAATAAAAAGAAAATTTTACATACATCTTGTGTTCTTTGTGTTCCTTGTGGTGATGACTTATTGATGATATATTTATGATATATGTTGCTGATATGTGTTCACATCTAACTATTTATAAATGAAAACAATGAGTAATGAGTAAAATGTTGAATGCTAACTAATGAGTTTTGTGTAAGAGGGAAGTTTTAAGAAAAAGATCCCCACACTCATTCACCCCCCCCCAAGTGTTGTAGGTGTGTCCAACACAGAGGACACAACTAAAGTTGAAGATGAACAGGTCCAAGAATCAGAAAAAGAAGAGTCTGAGTCAGATGAAGATACAAATACTCAGGCAGACTCAAATCAACAAATATCATCAAATCCTTCCTCCATAATTACTCAAAAGAATCATCCTGCAAGTCAGATAATTGGTGAGGAATAAAAAGGTGCACAAACTAGGAGAAGGATAATCAAAGACACCGAGAAATCACATGTAGCCTTCATATCCATGGTGGAACCCAAGAACATTAATGAAGCTAGTAAATATGTAAATTGGTTAAAATCAATGAATGAGGAACTGGATTTGATTGAGAAGAATAATACTTGGGAGCTTGTTCCTAGACCTACATATAAGAATGTAATTGTCTTCAAATGTGTGTTTAAGAATAAAATGAATGAACAAGGAAAAATTGTTAAGAGTAAAGCCATATTGGTTTGTAAGGGGTATGCACAAGTTGAAGGACAAGATTTTGATGAAACCTTTGCACTAGTGGCAAGATTGGAAGACATCAGAATATTTCTTGCTTATGCATGTCATAAGAACTTTAAAGTATATCAGATGGATGTTAAGTCAGAATTTCTAAATGGAGATCTAGAAGAAGAAGTATATGTGGAGCAACCTGAAGTATTTTCACTGACAGATAATCCTGACTGTGTCTATAATTTGAAAAAGGCATTATTTGGATTGAAACAGGCACCACGAGCTTGGTATTATAGATTGGACAAATTTCTACAGGACAAAGGGTTCAAGAAAGGTACTGTTGATAGTAATATGTACATTAAGTTTGAAGGTGATGATTTATTAGTTGTTTTGGTTTATGTAGATGACATTATTTTTGGATGCACTAATGACCCTTCAGTTCAGTGGTTTTCTAATTCAATGCAGACTGAGTTTGAGATGTCCTTGATAGGAGAACTGCCACATTTTCTTGCTTTCCAAATCAATCAAAGTTCTGTAGGGCTATTTATCTCTCAAGAAAATTATTTGAAAGAGATGTTGAAGAAGTTTCAGATGGAATATTCCTCTCCTGTTATTACACCTATGGTGGTTGGTTGCAAGTTCAGTATAGATGATATTTCACTTGATGTTGATCAAAGAACATATCGATCAATGATAGGAAATCTTCTGTACATCAAAGCATCCTATCCTAATATAATGCAAGCTGTTGGAATGGTAGGTCATTTTTAGTCTTCTCCTAAACAAATTCATTTAGCATTTGTCAAAAGGATATTCAAACATTTTAAGGGTACAATAACTTATGGCTTCTAGTATCCTAAAAATCAAAAATTTCAATTAGCTACATATTCAAATGCTGATTGGGAAAACAATTTGGATGAGAGAAAGAGCACCAGTGGAGGTGCATTCTTCTTAAGTGATTCGTTAGTAGCATGGCTTAGTAAGAAGCAAGGATTTATTTCATTATCAACTATAGAGGCAGAGTACATTATTGTTGCTACTTGTTGCACTGAGATCTTATGGATGATACAAAATATTGCATATTTGAAGGTAACTTATACTAATCCCATTCCACTTCACTGTGATAACACCAATGCCATTAGTGTCTCAAAGAATCCTACTCTCCATTCAAAGACGAAGCATATACCAATAAAGTATCATTTTCTCAAAGAGCAGGTTACAAACAGAGGTGTTCAACTGAATTACATTCCTTCCACAAAACAAATTGCAGACATATTTACTAAACCCATAACCAAGAAACCTTTTGAATATCTCCGTTAGAAGCTGGGTGTCATCCCTTCTCTCACCTAAGAGTGTCTATCTTGTCAAGGGGAGTATGTGATGGTTGAATATCTAATACCTCTGAAAAAGTATTGCAACAGCTCAGGAGGAGCATGTTTTCTTTGACATTGATGTCAAAGGGGGAGAAAAAGTGTGGTCTGGATCCTAGAGTCAGAGGTCTAAGAAGAATAGTGCATCCTTTCAGGGTTTCCATCAATTCCAAAGGGGGAGATTATTGGTCTGTTTTACAGGAAGCGTGTTCTTTTCATTGATGGGAAGAACAAAAACCACGATGGCGAACATGAAAAACATAAGCTTAGAAGGAGAAACAGATAGTATGCAGAGATCAAAGCTCGCAAGGAAAAGCGTAAGCTCAAGGTGAGAAGCCTCAGATGTCATCCAATCAATAAATTGACCATGTTGATTGTCTAATATTACGAACGTTGATCATATGAGTGACCATGGGCTTCAGGACCATTCGAGGATTGTGACCGTCGGATCTGCATGACAGATCAATGACATGGATGAATTGCAAAGAGAGAAAGAATAATTAAACAACTCGTTAGCTCTAATCCCATAGTTGGTCTAGATCGTCAGATATCATAAACCCAAATATCGATGATTGTGGTTGATCTACCAAACGATCAGATTAAGTCAGATTAATTTGTGACCATCGAATGCACAATCTCCAAATCAACGGTAGGGATATATTGTAGAGATCGAAAGGAGAATTAAAAATCGTGCTATTTCCAATCTCACAATTAGTCAGGACCATTAGATCTTATAGCCTCTAATATCGACGATTTTGGTTGACTCAAAAACAATGCACAACTTCAAATTGCAGAGTTTTGGTGACAATTTAAAGCACTCGCAAGTTTTGTTTCCGCAACCATCCTTGAGCGTTGATCTGCTTCGAATGTATTCACATCCGTTGGATCACTTTTAAATGGAAGGATAGGATAATCTAGAAGAGAAGAACCGAAGATATATCGAGCCATCAATCTAAGAACATGATCGACAAACAATATTTGGTTCACATAAAAAGTTGCAAGGAGGTTACTGTTCGAGGAATCTAACTTCAAAAGAATTGGCAACTTGAAAGTTGAATTACCCGAAGACCGAAATCCAAAATGAATAAGGACCATCGGATATGGAGAAAATGTGATGACCATTATATCAGGGAGAACCACGTTAACATACCACGTCTACAAGGACATGTGGCAAACCACGTCAGCAAGGACACATGGCGCAATCAGAGAATGACAAGTGTTAAGTTGAATCGCTACTTCAGGTACGTGCAAATCACAAATCTGAGTGACACGTGGTAGTTACTTTGCTTGTGACACGTCAACAAGTGACATCATAAATATATTTCACTCTGAGAGATTTAATTCAGGAGCTCCATCACCAACAAATGTCAAAATTCTCTAAGTCCCGAACGATGAAGGTCCAAAGTCTCTCTCAGCCATCGATCTAAGGTACATTTCAGGAGTTAGGACAATCGTTATATCCAGGAGAAGTACAGATATGATCCATTGGATCTGAGCACCAAGGATCAACGTTCGTTGGATCCAGAGATAAATACATGAAGTTTAATACTTTGGATGAGCACATGAGAGAGGACTTGTCAAAGTCCCAAAATCCCGAAGTAAGCAGGGACCGTCCATTGTCAATACTGAAAGGTGGCACACGATCAACAACTTTAGAGTGAATCACTTTGGGAGTTTTTGGTTGGGAAGGAAACCATATTGATGAAGACCCGAGGGCCAAAGAAGATCCAGGCTGTCGGTTTCCAGAAGGACGCGTGGCAGAAATCTGTGCAGCTTGGGGAAAAACACTCTTGGAGAAAGTGAAGGAAGCAAAGTTGAGTTTTGAAATCCTCGAAGCCCAAAGAGATGAAGGATATGAGGAACATCGATATGTAGGAGGAAACACATCAACATATTGTGTACTCCTGTTGGAACACTCTGAGAAAAACAGAGCAAGGAAAGTTCAGATTTACGAACCTTGAATACCCAAAGGGATTGTGACCGTTGATTCGAGAAGACCACGTGTCGATAGATCATGAATTATAGGTGGAAGCACCATGGAGAAAGAAGATTTTGAGAATAGATACTTCCGAAGCCTGAAAGGTGAAATCGATCTCGTTCGTCGGTTTGGAGGGCCACACATCACTTGGTCGTTAAGACTTAGGAGGGTGTGGATTCGGAGAAGAAGAAGGAAAGATGATATATCTGAGTCGTTGATCGAAGGAATATGTCAGAGACCATGAGATCGATGATCATACCTAATTGTGGGACTAGAAATTGCTCGGAATTTAATTTTCTAAAGGAGGGCCACAATCGAAACCACGGTTTTGGAGAAAGGACAGGTGGATGCTCGAGGTAAATTGAGGGGAAAAAAGTAGTTTGATATCAAACCACCTTTGGCCGTGCCCACATTCACATGGTCACATGATAGAATCGCCCAAGGTCACATCAACGAAATATAGGGGAAGGAGCTAGCACTGCTAGGCTCCACATGGAAGGTTACACATTGAAAATTCAAAACGCCTCTGCATGTATAATCCAACAGTGTTGATCAAACTGAATTTGATCGAAGGGTTTTTTTTCACTTTGTGGTTTCTTGATCAGTTACAATTCATTTACACTAATTGAATCATTGTTCTGGGGCATTGGAATCATGTCTCTTGAGCATTCTGAGATTCCCGACATGGGCGTTGGAGATTTGGAGTGTAACAGATGATGATAGAAGGAATAAAGGAAACATGTCGTGACAGAGGCAGGTTGTTGTTTCTCGGTAAAATAACTCGAACTATGTGTGATCAAGTAGATAGTAGGAACAAAGTGGAAAAGATGCAAATATGAAGAACATAAGCTGGATAGAGAAGAAATGGTGAAAACAACAGACTGTACGAGAACTTAAGCGCAAGAATATGCGAGCATGAACACAATGATGCAGGCAGAGTAGAGCAATGTAGCCGAATAATGATGAGAGTGGTAAGCCATTGATAAATATTGTATCACTGTAATAAATTTTAGAAAGAAAATATTTATATCTTAGGGTGGTAAGGTGGTGCTAGGGAGGACTATTGTCCTCAGAGTTTTAATTGGGTTCTTGAACATAGGGAGTTGTAGCTTCCATCTTGTTGCAACTAGAAAAACCGGGGTGGTAGGGTGGTGCAAGGGAGAACTATTGTTCTCTGTTGTATAGGTTGGTTCCTGTATGACTGGAAGTTGGTGCTTCCATCCAGTTGGTTCTGGAAAACTTAGGGAGTTGGTGCTTCCTTCTAGTGGGTTCTAGAGAAACCAAAGAGTTGGTGCTCTCAGCGAGTTGCATCTCATAAAACAAAGGTGGTAGCATCAATTTGAGTTGGTGCTCAAACATAGATGATGTACAGAACATAAAAAGACTGCATATCATTTGAGGAATAAGAGGTTTTCTCCCTTTATCGATTTCCTTAGGAATATATGTTTCTATATACTTCATGTGTTATTGATGTTGAATACTCTATTTCTTACTTCCTTGACTTATGGTGATCATCATTGAGTGTTTTTTAAGGAGTTTAAAATGGGTATAATTGTTAAATCATAGTAACAACTGATTCAACCCCGCTATCAGTTGTCTAACAATCATACCCCTTGATATCTCCTCATGGGGACGTTCTCTATTAATGTGAGGTCGACACCATCCTTCATCGATGTTTGACCATCAACAAAGATCATAGAGTCTTGAACGATTTCCATAGCGGTGCTTGCAGTGGTCACCTCTCCGGTATGTCCACCACCCCAAAAATTATTCGAGCGGGGTACTTCTGGTCCACATTGTTTTATGATTGCATCCACGCTGTCAAGAGATGCGATAAATTCCATATTTATGCAAATAAAGCATGAGCTCCACTCGCTCTTCTACATCCAGTCATCTCCGCCGGCCCCTTCTGCAAATGGAGCATAGAATTCATGACTTTCCATCCTCCATCTAGTAATGGAAATAAGTACATTGTCATGGAACTAGATTACTTTACCAAATGGGTCGAAGTCATGCCCACTTTCAACAACACCACTGACTTAACAACACGTTTTTTCTGAAACCATGTCATTACCCGATTCAATGTCCCACTACAGTTAGTGTCCGATCACGGTAAACAATTTGAGAACGAGATATTTATAGAACTCTCCTCAAAGTTGGGATTCTCTCATGAGTTCTCCTCCCCATACTACCCTCAGTCCAACAGACAGGTTGAGGCTATCAACAAATTCCTGAAAACCATGCTACAACGTAGCGTCAACAAACATAATACCAAATGTCATCATATGTTGTTTTCCACGCTATGGGTTTATCTCATGATAGTCAAAACTTCCATTGATTTTACAACGTTCCACCTCGTCCATGGGATCGAAGCCACCCTCCCTATCAAGTGAGAAATCCTCATGTCATGCACTTCAATTGAGATATTACTCGACACTACTTCGATGGAGCAGTGCCTGCTGACCTTAGATTCACTAGAAGAAGATCGTCGATCTTCACAGAAAAATGAGGCAGCTAAAAAATGGTCCAAAGCCACCTTCGACCGCCATTTCAACGTTCTCTCATTCAGTAAAGGGGATCTCGTCTTAGCCTGTGATATCATCAAGGATACCCTCAACCATGGGAAATTCAAGTCGTTATGGTATGGAACCTACATCGTCCAACACTGCTTCAGTAAGGGGGCATACATCCTGGCCTCTCTAGAAGGCTACCCTCTCAAAGAACCTGTCAACGGATTGTACCTAAAGAAGTTTTATGCCTAAGCATATCCATTCTACCTTAGGTTTTTCTTTGTACACATTTGTAGAGTTTTTAGTCTTCTTTTCCTCCACCATTCCTCATGTCTGATATATCATCCATGTTATTGAAAAATTCATAATCCATTAGCCTACCACATGAGTTACACTGACGATGCCAACCGTTGGACCTAGAATCTCTCTTCGGCGCTTGGGCCCTCTATACCCCCTCACATGTGCTGCTCCACTCCAGTGGCATATGTTTGGGATTGACCACAAATAACCAAGATGAATACACATATTTCATTGGTCTCCTCACCGAGGCCAGTCACTGCCATATTCGTCACCTTAGCGTTCTATTAGATTCCTAGCTTGTCATCCTACAACTCAACAATGTATATCACATCTGTGATCCTTTCCTCTTTCACAAATACTTGCAAGTTAGATTATTATCTTATAACTTTGATTCAATCACATTTACACATATTCCAAGACAATTTAATCAAATAGCAGATAACATGGCTAACCTAGTATTAGATTGGCATTTATCACATTAAACATCATGTTATACATCAACATCATACATCTGTCACAACATATAGAAAAGACATCATAAGCATAAAAAACATCAACACAGGGAGACATAAATGATCTAACAAATATATATCCATATAAATATATATATCATCAGTGTAATAAAGTGTTTACAAAATACAAAATACATTGCTCGTAGACCAGTGAGTCCCCTCACCCCTATAGGTACAAAAATGGGTACCCCCTACCCTATACGAAATGGGTATCAACTGCCCTGTAAAAAATGCGCTCTCAAGCCTATACAATACATAACCCTAACACTCATTGTGCCCCTATAGCCCCCCCTCAGGTCCTCTATTAGTTGGAGGAGCCCCACCAGCTAGGGGCCTTCTAGGTCTAGGGGGTAGCCGACCAGTCATCGCTTCCCCCTATACAATTTCTTGGTGGATCAGGGTCTGTCACTCCGTTGGTACACCCACACACTGCTCCATGACCTCCTCATCCTAGATGTGGGCCCACATGGCCTCTGGTACACCTTGCAACACACGCTCGAAATGGAAGCGCAAGTACTCTACCTTCACCTCGATCTATGTATGTGGCTCACTAGCTGGTCCAACACCAACATCATCTCATCTCTGCCTCTGCTCGACTCTCAACTCTAGTGGTAGTGGTCGCACTGGTCCTCGATGTGTCGGCTCCCCGAACATCTCTACCTCTCAGCTTCGAGGTCCTACATCTATAAAACAAAACCAAAGATAGTGTTAGCATCCATATATACATATATAATCAAATGTAAGATATAAAAATCACAAAACATAAATACAAAGACATACCTCTAACATCCCAGTCCTCCCCAGGAGGCAACATCATGTATGGGTCATGTTGGTAATCCATACTAGCATACAGATACCTCAATATCACTTGTGGAATCTATCGCCACACACATGCCATCATGGACGTGAAGTAATGGCCACCCTCTCCACCCCCATGTCAAGCCAGCACATGGGCCCACCACATCAGTCGTGACTCTCATGGCCCTGTAGGCTCCAACAGAATCCTAGGGTGTAATAGGGGCACCCTCTCTAGAAACTAGGCCACCAAAATCGAACCAAAGGTGAAGTCACCGAAGTCAGATCTCTGACACCGATTAACCTACCCCATCATCTTGGTATGCAGTATAATTCCCTAGGAAAAATGGTCCCCATCAAGGACCCTCTCCACGATCCTCAACTGACCTCTCATGATCTGTTGATTCCCTAAGGATTCATAGATCCTCACTACCATGGTGATGATGCACTCTATCAGAAGATCATCGATCGCCTCAATCCGAATGACTGAACTCGACATCGGGTTAGGCCTCGAGTACTGGCGACGTGCCAAGTCACCTACTCTTTCATCCCCTGGCAGCTGGGGGTCAGTAGGACAGGCCATCCCATGGAATGGGAGCCCCATCAAAAAATAGACATCCTCGACAACTTAGAATGTCAATTGTTGTCCTCTCACAATGAAACACTGCAGATCAGTGTTCCACATAGATATCAGATACTGAAGAAGGAAATAATGCAACTGTATCCAAGGGCATTCGAAAAACTTGAGCAACCCGCATGCTGCTAATTGTGCACGAACGCCTGATTGTTTCCTCATCGCCTCTCCTAGGCGATCCGAGTCCCGCTCTCTCCAGTGCATGGGAATTATAGTGTCCACAGTATGTTGATCACCTGCATCCACACAAAAACACTTGGTCAGCCTTCATCATCCATAAAAAGCATCAACAATTCAAATATTTCAAACCCCTTAGCCTTGACTCTAGTGCGCGTCTTTCACCCATACAGGTGTGCACATGTGCGATATTTTTCATTGCACAACTATGAACTCATGCACAGATGTCTGCGAAAAAAATATGCGTCCCATGCACAACTTTCATCGAGAAAGGTGCACACATGTGCGCACTTGTTTTCTGGATAGTTATGCAACTGTCTGAGAAGCAAGTGTGCACAGTGCACAACTGTCAATACAACAGGAGTGCATCTCATGCGTGCCTGTATTTACCTCCCCCATGCCCACATGCATGGTTGTGTCAAGCAAAACCACACACTGTGCATGGGAAAAGGAATTATACCCACACATATGCGCACAAGTATTTCTCCTTTTCCCGTGCACTGGTGGGCCCCTACCCAAAAATACCCCTGTACGGCCTTTCATACACCCCGTAAATACATTCTACAAATTTCACATTATTTGGGAGGATAAGACCATTAAAATTATCTCGCAACTCCTGGATTAGTCAAATCACGCTCCCATAATCTCCAAATCTCCTCAGAATGCTCTGGTCAAATCAACTACAACGACGGGTACAAATGAGGTGGCATTGTGGGCCCACCAGCCGTATATAGTCCCTTTTTCCAAAATTTTGCACTGAGTTACAGGAGCCCAAAGCCTCTGTTTTTCGATCCTTTCTCATCCAGAGGATCCTGATCCCACCATCTACACATTCACATTCCCTGGGTCATCATCCGAACTTGGCCCCAGAGGAGAATTTTTCTCACATCACATTCAGGTATGCATGCTCATGATTCAAATTTGATCAAATAACTATCATATGTTCTTAATCATCAGATATTGTTCACGTCAGGTATTTGGTTTTCATGTGTGCAAGTACCTATTCATCAAAGAGATGCAACCCTTTCAGGTATATGTTAGAAACTGGCATGTAATTATTCCCTCTGTAAATCGATTGCATCTCCCAGTCACACCCTCTATCATTTACCTTTAGGGTCCTTACATCTAGCTCTACAGTACCTTCACCTCTGTTGCATTTTGGTACTGTCACCCGATAACACTCTCCCCCACATGATTTGTCCCATTTATAGTTCCTCTTGGTTTCTTCACACTCAAGTTGATTTCACCCCCTAGGTATGGGAGTCTAGCCATCCGAGAATGAACCCCATACTTCTTCTCATCATATTTCTAGCCTTCCCAATGGACTCCCAGGTCATATCATATCGATTCCATTTTGAATGCACCCTTGCAATATCATTATCCCTTCATCTCATCCACTATTATTTTTCCCATATGCACATTGTCCTCCATTCATTTACCTCATATAGAAACCCACCCATGCCCCCCCACCCTCCACCAGTTCTCTTTCACAATTTTCACCCTCATAGGACAAGTCATATTTCACTCGAGCACCTGTTTCTGTTTCTATATACTCAACCCAAATTATTCTTTATTTATTTGGTAATTGTAAAAAGCCTTTGTTTCCAACATTTCCTGAGCTTTTTTTTCATCGCCCTTGATGACCTTCTATTCCCGTCAAAGCAACCCATGTCGACCTTGGTTGGGTCATCCACTCTTTTTTTTCATACCGACATTGTTCACAAACCCCAAGTGTCTGAAGTCCATGTACCCATGATCTATGATTTTGGTCACTTTTGTTATCCTCTGGCATAGTTTAACCCAATATCTAGTCGTCCCCCTGACACTAGATCTAGTTTTATGGTTTCTGCCACTCATCCTTAAAACATTCCCCAACCAAGGGAAGTCTTGAGTCTCATTACATATTGAATTCGTTCATATTACCTATTAGTACCTCATACCACATTAGTGGATTTCACGAAGCCTTTTGCTTCTTGGAGTCACATCTCCCTTCTGTCGACATCAACACAGTTTCCCGAAGGGCAGTAGTATCTTGACTCTCATTCATGAGTCTCAGACGATAAAGAGAGGACCATCATTTCTATCTGATTCCGTTGACCCCCATAACATTCAACTTCAACAAACTCTCATGTTACGGTGGGTCTTACTATGTGATTATTGCAGTTGTTTCATACTAGCTGAAGACCTCTAAATTCGTTAGGTAATCAATGCCTACAAGTCATCGACACTTATTACATGTGTCCTTGCCTCACTTCAAAGTATGTTCACCATTCAAAACTATCATCTACCGTTATAAATTTCCCCAAAGGGCACTGCAGTTATCTACATCAACATACATGTTCAATGAAACTCTCACATTCTGGTTACATGACATGAGCATGGGGCATGTCCACCTCATTTGTATTCAGATTTACTTTTTTTTCCCTAGAGAAAGGTTTGGGTCACATAATTTTCCCTCTCCCTTTGGCAGATCTCTCTTTCAATTCCTCTCAACACTCTTCATTACAATGGCACTCTTAGTAAAAGAAACATTGATGTAATTCGGCTATATGTATGCTCCTAACCTCACACATCAGGGGGCATATGTTATCAGTGAAATATTGTCCGCAACATTGCACGCAAATGGTTACAGAAACACAACAATGTAAACAACAATTAGTTCACCTGTGACACTGAAATGCATTCAAAAGGAAAACAACTATACAATTGGGTCAAAAATTGACATGTGCAAATTCATCAAAGGAAGCACGCCAAAATGCATAGTGTGCGTGGGACAACAAATCCCTCAGAGTGCACATTGTGCCAAGTGCATGACTGTGTACGAGAAAGGATGGGCACTTCTATGAAAAACACATTTATGGATCTTGTCGACCCCTCAACCACATATGGACTAGCTCCCAACACGATTTGACCCTCATATTTGAGGGAAATCCGAATGGGAGGTTGGTCAAGGACTAGAGGGTGCCCTAAAAGGCTCCTTGCTCACACCAAGAACCAATTAAATTTTTCCTTGAAGAAATGCTATAATTAAGAGCCATGGGTGCACTAAGAAACCAAGATCTTCATAGTATTGTTATGCTGCAAGAATTCTCCCTTGAGAATCATCTTTTCTCTTTGGAGCCTTCAATCATCATTGCAATAGGCCATTCCAATCACCTCTTGAGGGAATAGGCATTGTTGTTCTCCACCATTTTCCATTTTATTCCATTGTATGAATATATCTCCATTAGGGAACTCAAGATCCCTCCCAAGGAGGAAGAGGGGACTCATAAGTCCATTTATCTCTACGGTGTTTTTCCTACTAATCTATTGATCCATTGGTAGCATTATGTTGGTCATTGGTTGATTTTTATGGTTCTAATTTTTTCATACTTTCTAACTTTTATTTCTTACTTGTTTTAGTTTTATTTCTTTGTTTATACATGTGTTTGGCTTGTTTAACCCACTCAAAAACTTCTGTCTTGTCTAGCAAGCTCATCTAGACATGAAAATGTTGTTGTTTTTCTCACCCAAGTGACAAAACCATCACAACAACTACAACTTTCATAATAGATTCAAATAATATGTAAAATAAATTAGAAACATGAATCAACATATGAAATTGGACAAGAACAAGAGATATTTTATTATGAATAGAATAAAATCTTGTTATGACTTGTAACCACTACGACATGGTCCCAAAAATGGGCTCCAAGTTCCTCCAACCAAGGCTAGAGATGATCAACAATACCTCCAATACTTTGTGCTCAAACAGGTCTAAGGAAGGAAAATGATTTCTTGACAATATAGGGAGAACACAACTTCTGAAAAAAAGGGTTTCCATATGGAAGGGGCAATATCAAATGCAAGGGGAAAAGGGGACTTGTAGGACTATAATGAAAATTCTGGCATAAGGATGCATTTCTCTATTATGTTTTTCCTCCACTACAAGGCTCTAATTTATACTCCCTTTTGACAGCTCGAGTAGTTATGGATGGGATAGAGGAGGTTAGGAACCTAAGGAACCCATCAAATCCACCTAAAACATTGGGATTTATTATTATTTTTTATCCAAATTAACATGTACATGGGTTGTTGACTAGAAACAAGTGTATGCACACAATATGATTTAAGGAAAGTTGCGTATATCAAGAAAGATGGGGTTTTTAAAAGTATTTTTGAGGATGAAAAAGGGAAAAAGGTCCTACAATAATGGGAAGGGATATAGCGTAGGCCAATGAATCAGCATAAGAATATGTGATGTCAAATGATGCTACAATAAATGCACCCTAATGTGTGAGGTTAGAAGAGAAACTGATGGCCAAAATACATTATAAAATAGTCATGAGATTATGGAAGGGCCTAGGTAGGAGTAGTTGAAGACCAATTCTAGAACAATATCTACAACAGAAAAAAGTAAGATACTCTCTGTTGGACACACCTACCACNGGGGGGGTGAATGAGTGTGGGGCTCTTTTTCCCAAAACTTCCCTCTTGCACAAAAACTCATCACTTAACATTCAACATTTATTCATTACCCATTGTTGTCATTTATAACCAGTTAAATGTGAGCACATATCAACAAAATATATCAACAATATATCATCAACAAGTCATCACCATAATGAACACAAAGAACACAAGATATATGTACAATTTTCTTTTTATTACAGACTTCAATCCTTGGGGTTTATCAACAACAACTGAATAGTGTACAACTCTGTAAGAGCACCTACTCTATAATGCAATACTCAACTTACACCCTCAGCACCAACTGAGATGAGGCAACAATCCTCAATAGATATCAATCTGTGAACAGGTACGCGACCTGTCAGTAGTGCAGCCCATGTGTGCACGCACCCTGGCTCACTACAGCCTGTGTGTGAACACGACCAATGTATAATGAAACAAGCGTATGCTTCTAAGAAACATGCTAAGATCCTCTGCAACCTGCAATCACTTTCTCTTTTGTCTTCCACTGTCCAAACTGACCCACAACTAGTCACAACACATCCAAGCTCTCCAATAGCTTGCTCATGCTCCATAACAAATCAATATGAATTCTATCTCAATCATGTATAAATAACTAGTATACCATAGCAATCATGTCACTACTAAATCACAAGAGTGTTTCTCACTCCATCAACCAAATCAACCAAACTGAGCCACATCATAGAATCCATACCAAGAATTCCCTAAGCATTCA
>ML807647.1:28963-46757 GCA_009831015.1 Picea engelmannii
GGAGTTATGTGACATTCCACATACCACCGGAAATGGCATGTCAAGCACTATCCATATAGGATAGTTTCACCAACAACTTCATTGATCTTCATCTCATTAATCCACATGCAAGCATGGGTCCTCCAACCGTTCTTCTAGGATAAATCAATCCGTAAAGTGTCTTCCCATGAGGGCTTTCACCATAAGGGGACCACTTTGGAGTTCATCCATTTGTGCACCTTATCAACCATGATAAGACAATAATGATTCATCTTTGCAGCAATTCACCACTGCATCATATATATCAACTATGCATCATGTGTCAATGACAACTCATTGATCCATCTTCATCAATGCATCATATCAATGATCCATCTTTATCAATTGGTTTCCACTTGGACATCTATCATTATCATCAAGGGCATCATATCAATGATTGATCTTTATCAATTGGTTTCCACTTGGACATCTATGATTCTCATCAAGGGCATCATATCAATTGGTTTCCACTTGGAAATCTATCATTCTCATCAAGGGCATCATATCAATGATCCATATTTATCAATTGGTTTCCACTTGGACATATATCATTCTCATCAATGCATATTCATTGTTCATCAATCATCAATCAATCAATTACTTGACATCAATCAATGACATCAATCAAACCAAACCATTTACATCAATGACATATGATCCAACAATCTCCCAAATAATCAAACCATTGGCATCAATGACAACATCATCCAACACTCTCTTCCCAAGTTGGGAAGGCCCATTCTCAAGAGTGATGTAAGCATGGCCAACAAATCAAGTGCACTATAGATCCATGAGTAATGAAAACATAAGTGATGTCCATGGCCATGAAAAATGTACACAATGGATCCATTGTAATATATACAAGTAGCAATCATGGCCATAAGAAAAATACACAGTGGATCCATGCAGATGTAGATCATAGCCACGAATGGATACATAATGGATCTATGTATAAAAACAAAAAAGAGGATATATGGATTTAATGAAGTGAGAAAATTGATCCTCTACAAGTACAATTATCAAAGAAGGTGGTACAATGAATGCAACTCGGGTATGAGCACAAAAGAGGTGATGCCCGTACTTGACCTGAGGTCTTCAAAACAACCAGGTGTGGTATGAGTCTTCACTATGCTAATATATGTGTTTGATTCAAACACATTGAGATACCATTTGATTGTCGGTCATCGATGTATACCATTAACAAGTGCGAGACAACCCATTGATAATAATAATGGGCTTCAAGGTAACTAATACAATATAAAAAGTATGAATAAAGGATATGATGTTGAGCAACTCATAGAATCTACCATTTAGGATACATTGATGTATCCCCACTGTCAATAGAGAGGGAACCTGCCACTAATGACTGTAGTCCCTAGGGTACTAAAATGACCCTAGATCCCTTTCCCAGAGAAAGATGTGTTGAATTTGATAGGAAGAGATCCGCTGGAAAGAGGGCATTAAAGTATCCCACATCATCCAACATGAGTACTAGCATAAGGCCAAATATTTGGAAGAACTCAAACAAAAATATTGAGAGGACCAAGCTGAGGTATGAATTTGGCATGTGCCATATGGAATAGCATGCAACATAGACTCTTTAAATAGTATTTAATGATGAATACTACTGACAAAGATGAGGAATCTACCATTGAGGTCAAAGAGAAACCAAGTACTGCATGAATCCATATGTGTGATAATGGTTGTTGACGTCGAACACAAGGGAAACCACTCATTCAATGACCAATGATGATTTATCATCTAATGAGCACAAGATCACCTATCAGTGATGTAAATAGGCATAGGGTGCAACTCTAGGTCATACTCTCAGAGAAACGAGTTGTAGTCAATAAGAGAAGACCCACTAGAAAGAAGTCAATGTGGACCTTATATACTAGCACAAGTGAGATACATCGATACTTGTGAAACTGATAAGAACTTGAGACAAGGGAAGACCAACTTGGAAAATCAAGAGTTTTGTAGAGTGGTTGACACAAGTTGACTTCCCTTGAACATAAACATGACAAAAAAGTGACTTGGGAAACATATACTATGAAATGGGATATGTATGTGACACATAAGGCATTAACAAATGCTCCATATGATTGGAAGAATAACCAATCAGAGGATGTTATGCTCAAAAACAAGAAAAAGGCCTCCTAAAGCCATACTAAACCCAATATTGAGGTAAAGACTCATAATATTGTGTTCTATTCAAGAGAGACATAAGTATCTACCATACAAAAAACAAGACACATTCACATCCTTCTTTTTTTTATGTTTTTTTGTCTTTTTCATATTATAAACCATGAAAGGGAATAAAATAATACTATACTACAATGGAGGAAATGAGCATCATAGGTCAATAGACTAGTTCCATGCACAAGGAACATACCTATGCTCCATGAAAGGAAACACATATAGGATATGGATGTTTGGGGGAATTTTCCTCGAGGGATAAAGGGTGTCAAGTTTATTGCAAGGCTGGAAAATGCTCAAGAATTCATATAAAATTGGCTATAGAAGAGCAAGCTCAAGTCAACATTAATCCCGAAAATCATGAGTGGTCAATATGCAATGCAAGTACAACTCAAACAACAATTTTGGAAGCCCTTGGGTAATTGGAAAACAAAATATGAGAATAAGATGTTAGTGCAAGAAGATGATCTTTGACTATTGGGAGGGAATGACTTACACATATTAGTTATTGGAATGTTTTAAACGTGTAGGTCAAGATTGGGTTTATGGATCAGGGAGTAGGATTACGATGGAAAGTCTTAAATTGTTGACACTCTTCAATTAAATAATGAGAAACATTTCACTTAGTCAAGAGTATACATACGGATAGACTAGACACATATAATGAAAGTAAAGAAGAATTATAAAGAATATAAGTTGATAATCTGTTGAGTTATATGAACCAAAAATTCAAGTTAAAAAAATGTTTTGAAATTTGAAATAAATCATTAAATGAAAATATTTGAAACAGGTAATGTATCAGTAAATGACTCACTAGAATTATAGTTGAAACAAAGAGAAACAAATACTTTGCTTAAATTTAAATTGTACTTAAATAATAAAGACAAAAATGAAAACATAAGTAGACAATCTAACCATTAGGATGTTATATTTCTTGAGTATAAAACGCTGCATACAATAAACACTATGTAATTTCCAGATATATTCTTTCCTTTCCAATCCCCAAAAATGAACCATTTACTCTCTCTTTTTCTTCCATTTTATAAATAGAGATCCCCCACAAAGTAGATCCTATATCCTATAATATAGGTTCAATTACATATTGATATACTCAAATTTAAAATAGAATCTATGATTGAGCTACATCAAATCTGAGCTAATAAAAAATCCAGGATCCTAGGCAGAGATCCTCTACTTCAGGACCATATCTTTGACTCAAACAAAAAAGGTATTGTATGATCCTAAAAAAATGTGATGCAAATGATATTTTGAAGTAAAATATATGGGAAAATATAAATTCTCAATCTCCATCCTGATTTGATATTCGTAGTATTCAACCTATTCACATAATGAGTCTTCAAGTTCTCATTATATCTTAATCATCTTTAATATATGGGCACTGCAAGAAAACCACTACTTTTTGTAGCATGAGTAAAAATTGGTAAAAACCTTCATCCTTTGCAAAAATCTTAGGCTTTCTTCATACATGAACAAGATTTTGATATCTGGTATTTTCTTAAATCCACTTGGTCTTAAGTACTTAGGTAGTCCAATACAACTTCTCATTCCTCTTCCTTATTTTCTAAGCAAAGTCACAAATCTTGTTATGTTTTTCTTCCAATCTATCCATTCTCTTATGTAACTTGGAGTTGTTCTTTCTAAGCTGCTTATTATGTTTCTTAAGACATTTAATAATATTGCTTTTCTTACCAAGATTCTTTCTTGATGAATTTTCCTTTATTTCTTCCTTGTCTTCCAATATATTTTCCTCAAAATCTAGTATGTTTAGATCAATGGATAACTTGTGCCTTCTGGGAATTGTTTCAAGCTTATCAACCTATTTACAAGACACTTTTTCTTCTTCTATAAACACGTGCAAAATGGATGGTGTCTTCTCAATACTGGGTTCTGGAAATTCAGGCATCAAATGGATTAATTTTTGTCTCTTCCTTTATTCAAAATTTTTTTCCGGACCTTTAACTGCATGAGCCATCCTTTTCCTTTTAGTAGTTTTCCTCATGGGTAGATCCTTAAGTGTAATTTTAGTTGTTTCTTCACTTTTTGTTTCATTTGGAATACCCTCGGAGATGTCATGTTCAATAAAAATTAGTTTCCCTGTTTTGAATGAAGGGTCAAACAAGGATTTTGAATTTAGCCTGAACTTGTTTGTGGGTCAAATCCTAAGTCTCCTTGATGTTCCCATGGGTTTCTTTTGTTTATATTTATGTTCGGAATTCTTCTTTTTAATTTTACTCTACTCCATGTATGGAGTTTCTTGGATTTCCATGACTAAAATATCCTCTATAGGCTCAATCATATCTCCTTCAAGAGGTGAATTTGATTTTATGGTAATCCTTCTGGTTATTTTTTTGGTATACATCTTCTTGAATTCAAGGAAACTTTGATTTTTAATACTAGATATAAATTCATGTCTTGAGGATTCTTCTTCTTGAAATGCTAATCTCTTTTTACTAGATCTGGTTTCTCTAGTTACATGTGAAGCTCTTATTTATGCATTTTTAGGTTTCCTTGATAAGATCCTATATTTATTTGAATACTTAGGATGCTTTTCAAAGGTTAATTTATGAGTTTTCTTCCCTTGCTCCTCAAACCATAATGAAGATAGAAATTGTTCCCAAGAAACTTGAGTTTTGTTTAACTCTTGCATCACTAGAACCTTGATAACCCCTTGGTAAAAAATACTTTATTGAGTAGTATTTAGATGTGTTTGTATTTTATTTGACATCTTAACTAGACTCTTTAGTAAAAAATTGGGAAAATCGATTATGTTGCCTTCATTCATATGAAAAAGGAATCTCATGTGATAAAGGTGAATGGTTGAGAACCTACCTTCAAATGTTATGTATATTTGCACCACAGGTAGAGTAATATTCCATTCATCTTTGATCCATGTATTAGGGATTCCCGTGCTCCGGTCTAGGTTTTGGTGATCTCATGTGATCCAAAATGGGTCCAAGAAGGCCTAAAAACAAACTGCTAAGAATGGCTTCAAAACGGATGTGTGCGTAGGCCTCGTCAGTATGAACCCAACACAACTTGAATAGGATCAAACAAACATCGTATGCGAAATATATCATGTCCTGTTTGTCTTTCCAAACAAGAAAACTTTTGATGACTATGCAATTCGTACAATTCGTACAGTGATGACATGGAAGATGACTGTACATGCCACATAGTCATATAATGATGCGACAGTGAGTGGCATGCTGACAGGGTAGACACACTGGAAGATAGGTGGATGAGTCAGATTGTGACACGTTGCACCACTACAAGGGTGAAACATGGGATGGGCTGACTTGGCAAGGTTTGTACAACCGTACGACACGTGGCAACTGACTGACGTGGAAGGTGTGATGACTGGGAAGTGATGGATGATGTTATCGAATCACATTTTTACACATGAAATATTTCAGGAGAATAGCATGGTGCCATGTGGCCTAGTCTTGGGATTCCATGTGGCACCCCTCCATTGGTTGTAGTGGTAAAATTGTATGGACTTCCGGGGAGATGAACCCGTGACCTCCGATCTAGGGGCGAGTTTTTTGGCAGGCCTGAGATACCAGCATGCCCACTATATTCCTTGTAAACCATAAAGTAAATTTTTTATTTAAACTTACTAAAATGTAATGTGGGTGGATTAAAGGGTTGGGGCCTAGCCCTATCCCCGACGTGATGCATAATACCTTCCACTAGACCTTTCTCTTAATTGTTTGGTGCACGGATTGTATTGGAGCCTAACCCCTGATCACATTGGCATATACCATATGCTCCTACCTGTTAAACTTTGGTACGCGATCCAACCAACCCCGATGCTATTCCATGTGATTGTTCCATAAGACTCAGACTATTGTGCAAATTTAGGGTTATCATCGGTCGGTTGGGCTAGCCCACTAACCAAGGAGCATAACCAAAGGCTCAAAACTAGGGGCTAAACAACTAGTTAGGGCACATGGAGTGTAGGGGCACACCCATATTCTCCGGTGCACATCACTAGGGCCAGGAATCTAGGGGGCCAACATGTTAGCACCAAACCAGGGCCACATGGAGGGCACCCATACGAATAGGGGCCCGAAAAGAGGAGGATACACCCTTATTTTAGCCAAAAGTGGGTTTTTCAACCTTATATTAAGATGTTATTTGATTTTTCAGTAGTTTTGAGAGATTTTGGCCAATATTGGGGGATCTGGAGCCATTTTTGAAGCCAGATCTTGGGGGGAAGTTGGGAGTTTGTTTACAAATTAAAGCCTATATAAACTAGAGGTTATTGGAAGCCTTAAGGGGTGTTCCAAATAGGAAAATGATGAAGAATTGAAAATTCAAATCCATTTTTATGTATGGAAGCCCTTGAGGAGAGAAACTTTGTGGGCCATTTCTGGGAGCTTTGTTCATCCGTTTTCAGTGACGTCAGTTGTGATGGGTTCTTGAGATCTAGCAGAACAGATCTAGATGAGTTTTTAGTCCATTTGGTACTTTTATGATGTAATTTTGAAGCTTTGAACAAAAATAAGAAAGCCTCACCCATTGAGACAAAGGCCGAGAGACGTAGGCGAAATCGTTGAACTCCGTTATCAACTTTGTTGTTTATGGTTTCTTGTTTCTTCATGCTTATTTCCAGATCTGTATATGTTATTATGGATTCCATGTTTCATCTTTAATTCTTCCCCTTTCATCAAATTCATAAATGGTTAATGAACACATGTTTTAAAACTCAACCATAGTCTTTAAAAGATCCTTTTGGATCATCATGTGAGAAATTGATTGTAGAGGTCCCCTGGGATTTATTTATTTTTGAACCATCTTTCCCCGTCAATAGGTAAATTGAAGGATGTATAAATAGAAAGTTCATATATCTGGATGATTATGTTCCCAATCCGAGTTTGATATCCCTCGATATTCTTTGCAAATGTCATGGCAACCTCTGCGTGATGTCCCTGGAATGCACAATATAATTTATACCAATGTGCCTAAACAAATTTATATTTAACTTCCACTAGAGATTCCAAGAGTTCAATCCCATCTGTTTCCATTCAGAGGAGATGGCCACCTATGTTTTGTTCCATTAGCAACAATAAACCCTAGCTCCTGTTTTAACCCAAAAAATGTTCTCTACAAATTAAGGTTTAGTTATACCTACAATAATGACATTTCCCTCACACATAAGTCATTTCCCTCACACAAAAGTATTAACTCATCACCTATATAAATATTCAAATAAATGCAATCATGAATTTATAATACAATATGGAATGTAATGGACGGGACCATAACATCCGATGATATCTCAATGAGAGGATAGGAATTGGAAGGTACTCTTCACGATTTTGTGTATAATGAACTGAATCACCACCTTTAATGGATAAGATATTATTTGAAATCATGCAAATGATTAAAGGATGCATCAATTCATCACTACACCCAAATAATGTTTTTGGCATGAACTGTCAAAATACCCACGTTTTTGTAGCACAAATCTGGTGAAAATGCGTTGCAAAAACTAAACTCTTTTCACAACAACATAGTATTTAGATTCACAAATAAAAAGAGAGCATGCAACAAACATAATGAAACAATATATCCTTCGTGTGACTGAAATATTTGTAACCACCTTAATCATATCTCAAGAAATAAGAAAAATAAAATTCAATCAAAGCAAGGTTTACAAATCAAAAAGTGAACTGAACACAAGAAATATAAAGCAAATAAAAGGAAAAAATTAACTTGAGGAAGACTCTTTATGAGTAGGATAGGCTTAGGGGTGACATGGAATCTTTGTAGGTTTTTGTACTAACAAAAGATATTAATCTTCAATGCAAATTCATGGCATGAGTAAATAGGGGTTCCAAGCCTACAGAAAAAAAATGCAGCATGAGTGCCAAAATGGCTAGTGAGGTACTAACTAGCACACCCATGAAGAGGTAAGCTCTACCATCCGTAAATGACACCTTTAGAGAAGATTGAAGTTATAATTTCATAAAAAAATGGGGTTGTCCCTATGGAAAATATGTGATTGATACAAATAAATGCATTGTGCAGGAAAAAATAATCCTACCCTATATGCTAGTAAGGATCACATTACCTTACCAAAGAAGTCAAAAAGTGCCAACAAATGTAACAACAACTATGATAAAGAGACACCTATCAAGGAAAAATTCATAAAAAACATGTCTAGGGGATTTGATTAGTCTAAACGACATTAAAAAAGTTAGAAGGGGTAAAAAACTATGTAAAAAAGAAGAAGAAATGGGTTAAATAGGTTAAAAAATTAACGTTTTACCATACCATTTGATTTTTTACCCTTTTGAACTTCATTTGGAGCATTTTTTCCCTTCAAAATTCCGAAGAATGGTATGGGACACACAAGGATTGAAATATGAAACTTCTTGGACAAGGTAAGAGACCATTCCCTCCTCTCCATTTTCATCCAAAGCATGTTTTCTTTTAGTGAATTTTTGAGATTTTATGTATTTTTTAGGTTATACGTCCATGTACGCATCCTAATTCAACACAGGTCGTGTACATGGAAATATGTACATGATACTTGTTAGTGAAAGTTGCATATGTACATGACTATCATAACATGAAGTTGCATACATTTCTGAAACATTCAAAAATAAAAAATTCTAACTCAAGAATTTGAATTTTTTGTAGGACGGTAATTGAATGGATGGAAAGAGAGCATGGAGTTGTATATAATGAATTCATGGATGACTTGGAGGCCCAAGAATGCCTCTAGTGGTTCATATTTTACAAATTCTTCTGATACAATTGGATTAGAGCCTAAATAAGGTTGCTTGAAACACTAATTGGTTATTGGGAGCCCGATGCTGATGCTTCTATGATTAATGAGAAATCCTTGAAGATTGAGACCAAGGACATATATTTTCTTATAGGGTTATCCCACTGAGGTGATGTAGTGAAATTTAAAGGAAAAGGATCCATTGGTCTAACAATCAATGAATACATTGAAATTTATTTCTCGACTGAGACATAAAAGGTTCAGATCGGACTGTTGGCAATACTAAGAGGGGGGTGAATCAATATTTGGAGAAATTATTATTTTTTAACTTGTACTTCAATAAGATCATGTATTAAATTTATATCCAATTATAAATGAAGACTATCCAATGAACAATGAATAATAGTATAAGAGATACACCATTACACCATGCACAATATATAAGAAGTGATCATGTATTATTGTTCAAAGGAAGTAATGACTTCCAAAGGTAGCTACAACTTCCAAATATAAAGGGAGGGATAAAACTCCAAAAGGAAGATACAATCCTTCAATATCAAGAGAGGGTTTACCTCTCCATCCTTGCCCCTTCCTTCCACCCAAGAATATATGAGAGATAATAAAACTTTACATTAAATTATCACCATCAACCAACCATCACATAGAACTTGATAATGCTTCATGAGACTTCTTGAACTTATCCAATTCTTCACTTCTTGCAATACTCTGATACTTCATCCTCCCTTGAAATTCAACCTTCTTTACTTCAAAATTCCTCAGAAATTCGACTTATATATCCTTGTTCATTAATAAACTTGTGTGTGTTGAAAAATGAATGTATAATAAGATGTATTTATACCCTTTATGTCACTTCCTTTTAACATTAGGTCCAACATGTAGTTTCTTATTCAATTCACATTGTTTTCTTCAAAAATTAATTTCTCCTCAATCATGAGGATCCAGGTGATGTGCCAAATACCACTGGAAGTAGCATGACTTATAATATCCATCCATGGGTGTTTTATCTTCATGCATAATTTCCTTCATGCCTATATACTTAGATCAACTATGGGGTCTAAAATACAATGGATAGGGTTGACATCAATGACTACAACCAATGGCTAGGGTTGTCATCAATGAAAACAACCAATATTCCAACACCAACTCCCAATAAAACAATTAGAGAGCCTCAACATTAAAATTATTGTCTTGACGGTTTCTTGGATTGCATGATCATCATCACTACATCAGGATTCAAGAACTATAATGCTCTATGAAGTTGAATTCTTGAGGCCTGTCGTATATGACTGGAGCACCTCATTGTTGATGTGCATGAAGGCCCAACTAACAATATGAAAGCAAGGTAAAATGAAGAATTTCGTATTTGGAAGCCTCCTGCTCACCTTTTTCTTTGAAATAGTGCCTATGATGAGTCCTTGGGTCAATATCCATCCTCAATATGTACGATATGGAACAATGGAGAGATGCACCAAGGTACTACCCAGGCAGGGAGGAGGATAGTTGGGTGATCCCTAAGATGACACATTTTTTACTTGGTGGTCACACAAAGTTATTGTGATAGAGGATTATACCTATTAGGGGAGATATTATCACAACAATTGGGAGATGCCCATTCCTCCTGGAAGTTCCTATGGAGATATTGGTATAAAATCTTTTCTAAATTATTTAATTTTTATATTTTATATTAATAAATGAGTTTAAGAAGTAAATAATTTTTGGTGTGAATCAAGATAATCATTTGATTGTTTGATTATGCAGACGTGGGACCGAGATGGATTGAGTGTTTTCGTCGACATGGATGATGTGGTCGATAAGAAGAACCATGGGGAGATGTGGATCGAGTATTAGATAATGTCCATAGGAATCTAGAAACATTGGTACGTCCCGTGCTAATGATACATATTGAGGATTTGTCGGAGTAGATGCAACAACATGTGGTTGGGGTACTAAGAGTATGGGTGTGATTCTTTCAGCATATTTCCAATTTTGTGGTATGCTATGAGAGTCATGAAGAGGGAAGGGTTGGTCCCTTAGGATTGTGATGATGGGATGCTTATATTTTTTGTATTATCAGTCCTTAGAGATGGAAAATCAAGGATAAAATATTATTTTGTAACATGATTCACATATTTTACTTAATGAAGATTGATGATGATATGTATCTTGATAAATATTTTTTCCTTAAAGACAATGTGCCCTTGATTCGATTATGTACATGTATGATTTTTTGCGCTTCTGATTAATGTGAATGATATAAGTGCCAATCTAACACATAGTTAGAAAATGAATTGCATAATGAATTGCAATTTCTTGGAACATGAATATAAGTAATATAATATAAATGATGCTCCAAAAATTGTACCAGAAGGAAGTGACGATGTGACATAGGGTCAATAATACAAAAATATTTTTTTAGCTGAAACACTACCAACCGATCGTCCAAACAAACTTCCGAGGACTAAATTCCATGCGTAATGACATCATGAAGTAGTTCAACAACAATGTTGTATTCAACCACATTATTAGTAGATGGGACAAGACAAGAGCCTACGGAAACAACCAATTGGATTATGGTCAAATAGATCACCCAAGCGGTGGAAGCAAGGTTCCAAGTGTGATGGCTAGCACCATTGACAAACACTGGGGAAAAAAAACAATTCTATGACATCTTCCAACCAATTAGAAGCACGATAAGCAACGATAACAGAAAAACAGATATAAACTAATACTAAGTACAAAAATGTACAATAATTACAAGGGGAATTCCTAAGCATAAATTCTCAAGCGTAATAGTTCTTAAGATAAAGCCCATTTCTAGGCTTCCAAAGCACATTCCCTTCTAAATCCTCCAACTCATAGGATCCTTTATGAAGGGAAAATATCACAATGTAAGGGCCATGCCGCAATGGATCAAATGTGCTTGCTGTCAAGGAAACGTTTTCCTCGTCATAGACCAAATGAAGGCCACCTTCATAGAAGATTCTTCAGTGCATAGGCTTGTCATAATGTCTCTTAACTCATTTCTTATGTTCCTCATTTGCAGTGGAAACATCCTGCCACTTCTCTTCAATATGTTCCAAGTGGAAAAGGTTATGGTATAACTTAGAAGAGTGTGGTATAATATCTACGATGATCTGACTAGCTCTAATCCATGAATGAGTTGGAATGACACAAATCTAGTAGTATTCTTAACCACAATTTGATATGTCCATTGTTAGAGAAGGATATTTTGGGAACAACACAACAATTAATGAAGAACTTGAGAAAGGGACCAGAAAAGGAGCATGCACTAGATATCGAGGAAAATAAACACAAGAAAGAAGGAAATCGATGATGAAATAGTTGGATCATGGACCAACCACGTGTAGGAAATTAGAAAGTGGAAAAACCTAATCCACTTAGGGTTAGATTTTTGGGTCCTTGGTGTAAGGTTTTTAATCCATTTTTGTAGTATAAATATGTATTGTAAGATTTGAGGAGATCATGTGTTATTAGAGTTAGTCTTGGATGAGTTTTGAGTCATATTTACTAGTTTTTGGTTGAGATTTGTGGAGCTAACATTAAGTCAGTCTTGGAGATAGAGATATGGATTGTAACTAGGGGTCAAGTAGCAAGTCGTGGAGCTTGGTGCAACACTATTCATCCTCACACATACATGAGCATCTCAGATGCACTTTTGATGTAATGCACATAGAGCAATATTTTGATGAAGATGAATAAAGAAGAAGATGATGCCATATATTTGTGGATGTAACCTAGGGGGTGAACCATGGTAAAACATTTTGTCACTCTGTGGAATATCTCTTTTATGTTTTGCAATGGTTTATGATGAATGAAGTAATGAATCTGTTATTAGTAAAATGTAATGCACACTATAATAATGATGATATTTACTACAAAATGAATGTTAATGAATAAATATGATGTTAGAATGGTAGATATGTTATATGTTGAAGTAGAAAATATATCTGACATCCCCATGAGAAATATCCTTTTCACGATTGCTTACATCTAGGTCTTGCAATCACCCATAATCCATCTCGAGAGAGACTTCATTGTGAACATTGTGCACAGGGTTTTCTTCTGGTCTCCATAAGGGTCGATGGTTTACAAGGTTTTGTTGGAAACCTAAGGTAGAACTCAGGTCATGCCAAGAATTCCAACAAATGGTTCTGTTTCCGAATGGAACTCAAAAGATTGGATTGGAAGGGACTTATTGAGAAGGACAATGAATAAAATGCAGTGGTAGAAGGGAATTTTTAGACCATGGAACCCTACTAAGTAGGATATTAAAAGATGGTTTGAGACAAAAGATCTTGAGTTTTTATAGAAAGATAATAGAATTTAGAGGTATACATCACACCAGTATTTGGAAAGGTATGTATTTACTGATCTTCGTGAGGCATTTTTCTTTTATTTTCCAATTTTTTTGCAACAGTGGATATTGATATTGAAGGATAATAACCTGAATAGTCAGATAAGGCCAGTAGAGTGGACTACTAATAATATTGTGCATCTAGAAAGAGTCAATAATATATTCACGTGTGCAATTGATTTCTGGCTAGACAAGATTATTGTAGGATTTATTAGTAAGTTTTCATTCGATACTCCGAAGTCATACACTGTTGTGGAGCAGGATTTCTTGAAGGGACCAAGAGGAAGGTATATTATGTCACTTTATATGCTAATCAATATTGTATTGCTTGATAAAGGAGTGATGACAATGGAGTCAAATAGATAAATCAATCTATGCACATGGGGAGACCAGGGGAAGCACTAATGATGATATGAGATATGGAGAGGGATCTAGAGAGAGGTTAGCAGAAGGAATAAATGGACCCCATTATGATGGATGAGGAACATAACAAGGAGATATTGGATAGAGCAGGAGTGACGCCCAGTGAAAGACCCTACCCATATAATATTAATAGTAAGAAGAGGGAAGTAGTGAAGAGAGAAGGCTTGGACAATGATGATGAAGAGGTAGAGGATATCCATGCTATGGGGAAGATTGAGGAAATATTTTGCACCACATACGAGAGGAAAACCAGAGGTCAAGGGTCTAGCACAGAAGAAGGATCTCCATTCCAGATCAGAATTAGTGTGGAACCCACAACCACATGTGCGATTAAGACATCTAAAGAATAAGAACCATTTAGAAAACCAAATATTAATGGTAGAAGGGTTTTAGTAGGTCAAGGGACCAATGGAAGGTCAAGTGGAAGTACAGATTCAACTAGCAGTAGTTAGTTATCTACACTGCATGAAGGTGGTAGTACAACAAAATTTACAATGGAAGGAGAAGATATTACTATTTGGTTACGAGAGTTTCATGGAGAAGGTTTGGAGGACCCAGAGAAGAATTTGTTTATTTGTGAGAAGATTTAGGCAACTAATCAGGTCACATATGAAGATTCAAAAGTGGCACAACTAAAAATTACATTTAGAGACAACACACTGGACTGATTTATGGGCCTAAACATTCGACAAGTAACACCTACAATAGTCGCAGATGTGAAGAAGGAATTAATCAATGAATTCTAGTGCCCAATCTCAGAAGATCAATTAATGAATGAGATGATAGAAAATAAACAGAATCTAGGAGAGTCAATTTGGGAGGTTGACTAGAAGTTCAAGATACTAAAAGGTAAATTTAAATATCCTATCACAAATATGAAACATAGGAATCTATTTGTTAATGTTGGATTACTGAGAGGGGGGGGTGAATCAATAATAGAGAAATAATCCTTTTTAACCACAAAATGAAAGTGTTATATCAATGTAGAATTATCATCCAATAGTTTCATAGTAAATAAACAATGAACACATGAGAAAGCATACACGTACATAGTGCACCAATGTTTTTACATGGAAACCCAAAGCGAGAGAAAACCACATAATTCTTTTTCTTATATATATTTAAGAATTACATTCATTGGAAGCACCAACTTCCTTTTTTTTTCTAGCTGCAACTAAAAGGAGGATCCAACCCCCTAGCTCCTCAGTCTACAACCTAAAGGAAGCTCCAAATCCCCAATTCTCTGGCTACAACCAGAAGGAGGCTACAACCCCCTAGTTTCTCAGGCTACAACCTGAGGGAAACTCCAACTCCCCGATTCTCTGGCTACAACCAAAATGAGGCTACAACCCCCTATTTTCTTTGGCTACAATCGAAAGGTGGCTACAACCACCTGTCCTTTCCCCGTCCAAACTCTATGATGTAAAAGTAGAATGATGGAACCACTGTCACACTATCACTATGAGATATATTGTTGTAAACCTGTAATCAACCTGTACAAATAACTTGTGCCAACATGTACCATACATCAACCTATGCCTCAACATGTACCATAAACAAATTCATCATCCATGCACCAAACTTGTACAAATAACCTGTCACAATAACCTTTCCAAACAACCTATAATCAAACTATACCATAAATAAGTGCATCAACCATGCACCAACTTGTACCTCAACCTGTACCATCACCGAGTGCATCAACCATACACCAAATATGTACCAATCATGCATCAAATACACATAAACTATGACTCATCAATATGTACCAACATCATCAAATATACACCTCATGTTTGTGCCATCTCATCAACTACTTGTCTCAACCATGTACCCAATATGTACCTCAACCATATACCAAATACATATACCAATATAACCATCAAAGGTTCTCTAGAAATATATCATGTTATCAATAACCAAATACCATAAACCCTTACATCAAACCATGTTCCATAACCTCACTTTTATGTAGCCTCAAGGATGTATCATTCATAAGCCAATCATATACTAATACCACTAACAAGTGTCTCTCACAATGCACCACAAAATATGTCAATAGATCAAACTAAGTGCACTGATAATATACTTCAATAGATCTGCCTCAAAACCATTCTACAACAAGCCCTAAAATTCCAAGAGGGCATCCAACAGATTTAAAAGGAAAAATCTCAGCTAGATTCATAAGTTCAACACTACACATATGAAAACCATAACTTTTTCTTCTTATAGCGTTCTGTTGCTGCGATTTTTTTGCTGTGGTTTTTCTGCCGCACTTTTTATGCATGGTTTTCCTGTCGCACTTTTCTTGCTGCACTTTTTCTGCCTTAGTTTTTGTACTGCACTTTTCCTGCCGATATTTTCCTGCTGCAATTTTTTTCCGCACTTTTTCTGCCGTACTTTTCTTGTCACAATTTTCTTGCCACACTTTTTCTGCCACACTTTTCCTTCCACACTTTTTCTGTCGTAGTTTTTCTTCCGTGATTTTTTTGCCACACTTTTTCTACTACACTTTCCTTGCCACACTTTTCTCTATCAATAATACCTTCCCAAATGACCTTTCACAAGATAAATATTTAATGATATTCAATAAGTGATTAAATGAGAGACCTTTCCCTCTTATTTATATTTACATGTAGCTTCCTCAAGGGGTTACCTTCTAACCATATTAACCCACTTTCCTTATTTGAGGGCTAACCCACTTCTAACCACTTGTTAAAGAATTTAGGAAGGCTGAAGTAAGACCTGTGCAAGGAGTGAATTAGACCAACACTTGGCTAAGTGCTTCAAGGAGTTGTATGAAGGCTTAATCGAGCATAAGGAGTGCACCAAAGACAAAGTGAGATCATATCGCAAGATGAGGAGGAAGAGCATTGAGTTTCCAAGAGGACACCAAAAGGTCCTTAGAAGGACAAAGAAGATTTGAGAACCTTCAAGGTTCAAAGTCAAGCAAAATCTCAAAAGAATCAACGATGTCACGCGCAAAATTCCTACAAGGAGTGCAAGAGTCTGAGAACAATCTAAGTCTCGAGCATAAAAGTTGTTGATACTGAGAGGGGGATGAATCAGTATCAAGTACAATTTAAAACCTTTTTCAACTTATACTTAAACCATTAAACTATATCCAATGAGAAATGAACAATAGTATAAGAGTTGCACCAATACACCACAATACACAATGTACAATATATAAGAAATAATCAATAGTTATTGTTCAAGGGAAGTAATGACTTCCAAAGGTAGCTACAACTTCCAAATGTAAAGGGAGGGATAAAACTCCAAGAGGAAGATACAATCCTCCAATATCAAGAGAGATTTGAACTCTCCATCCTTTCCCCTTCCTTCCACCCAAGAATATATGAGAGATAATAAAACTTTACATTAAATCATCACCATCAACCAATCATCACATAGAACCTGATAATGCTTCCTGAGACTTCTTCAATTTATGAAATTCTTCAATTCTTGGAGCACTCTGATCTTGTAGATAATATTACTCAATGTATTCTCTGAAACTCCAATTTTCACTTGAATCCTCCCCAAAAAGAGGTTATAGGAAGAATGGTAGACTTTATTCAATTCTGGTCTATTCAGGAGAGTGAACTTGCACAGAATGCCCCGTGCTCAATAATTAACATATGATTCTGAAACTCGTACACTAGAAATGAAAGTCTGTACCATTTCCAATGAAATTTGTCCCACTTCATTTGGATTCTTGATGAGTAAGTTATGACTGTTTTACCCGGAACACCTGTTTATTGACTAGCTTCAGAATTGGTCACAAACCCTATCTTCCACAGAGTGTATCTCCATAATTATAGCGAATCAAGAGCTGAAATTTTTACCAGAGATACCTTCATATGTATTCTCAATACCATAGCGATTTCACCATCTGAATCATTCTAGAAAAAAAGTTATAGAAAAAATGGTAAGATGACCTGAAAATAACATACCTTAGAACACATCACCAAAAGACTTCATCCTCCCTTGAAATCCGGCCT
>ML807647.1:69249-93525 GCA_009831015.1 Picea engelmannii
TGCTTATGAATATTGTCTTGAAAGAATTTCAATAAAAATATTTTAGAAAAATTCAAAGAGGAGTACCATATCTATAAAAACGCAGGGGGATTTATATCCCCATGATGTTTTTGTTTCGGTCTTGACATATTCAAACATTAACAACACTATGGATGTGATCCTGAAGAACTGGTATATATAACTGGAAGTACACGGAGTAACAACAGACTAGGAAGATTTGACTCGCAACTTCAAGGTAACTTTGAATTTTTAATATGATGCCCCTTTCATCGACACAACTCTGTAGATTATCAAAATAAATATCTCTACAAAAGAATACTAGACAGGACTAGTACCCTTATATAGTGCACAGAGATATTCTACGTCTATTAAAGAGGTTTTGGAATGTGTTGGGCCTCAGAAATGTCACATTTATATCCTCTTTTTCCTTCACTATTCCTTGCATTTTATCATCCCATTCACCTTCCATCATATCATTTCCATAATGATACTTGGGTTTCTCCTTATTATTTTCCATTGTATTCATTTTAGTATTATAAGTGAATTTGTGATTAAATATTAGAAATTAACATATTTTCATTATATATCAAGGTTGGATGAGTTTGATGATGAGTGCAAGCATATTTGAAGATTTCAACAAAGTCAAATATTACCACCTAGCCTCAAATTTGAATCTCATCTTCAAGCTTTGAATATTTGAAGAATATTTGGGACAATCATTCAAGCATATTCAAAGGAGAAGATCACTGAGATTTTGACAGGATATCTTATCCAAGATATGGGTGGAGGATTTGAAGGAATAAGTTGAGAGAATACTGAATCTGTAATTATGACACTCTTCAAGACTTTGATGTATATAAGAGAGTGCTCTTTGTTCATGAAGGGGTCATGCAATTCACAAAGGGGATGTTATTCATAATTGATCGTGTAATTCATAATTTAGTCTTGTAATGAGGAAAAGGGGATTCTTCGCTTTGATTCTTTCATGCTTTGTCATTTGACTCTTGTAATATAATTTGAGATTGATTTATTGTGTGACATCACATATGTCTTTTGCCACTCAACTCTTCACATGTTGTATTTCTTTCCTAGATTAATTTCCTACTTTCCTAGTTAGTCTTTCAATGCTTTCCTAGATTAATTTCATTTCAACAATTTAGTTAGATTACTTCTATTTCAGTCCTACATATATAGTGCATGTGATTCATAAGCCTACGAACCTCAGATTGACAAATTAAATAGTTGGGCAAATACTACAACGGAATTAAACGACAATATTTATGCCTAACATTTTGGCTGACTTGAATATTTTGGAAAATTTCCTTGACATGCTCTCTTTCCTTCCATGACCTACACTAAGTTGCATGAGGGCATGCAACCGATTCAGTTGAGGGGTGAAGGGGGGGGGGACTATTTCACCATATATTCATTACCATTATTCCATTTTACCATCTCATCATTCCATTTATTATTCACTAACATTTCTTTTCCAATGACACTTTGTTGCATTTCAATTGATATACATATTGGAATGATTCATAAAGATAAAGAAAATGATTTCTTATACACAATGATGCTTTCTTATGCACATTGATAACTTATTATTTCCAGTGAGTATATGGATAAATTATTGTAGCAAGAAAATAAATAATTGAAATGAATGTTGCAAGAACGAACATCTTTTGTATTCATGGTTGTCACACAAGAACCAACCATAAGAAAATTTCACACGCTGTTACACATATTTCACATGTTGTTACACATGTATTACATACAGTTACACATGTATTTTACATGCTGCTACTCCTGTATTTTACATCTCGAAAATATTTCTTATTAAAAAGACATCATCAATCAAAGCCATAGTTTAAATGCCAAAAGTTCTTAAGAAGATCCATGCATGGTTGCATGAGGACATGCAACAAGTTGAGTTGGGGGGCATGTTGGGCCTCAAAAATGTCACATTTATATCCTCTTTTCCTTTCACTATTCCTTACATTTCATCCTCCCATTAACCTTCCATCATACCATTTCCATAATGATACTTGGGTTTCTCCTTATTATTTTCCATTGTATTCATTTTAGTATTATAAGTGAATTTGTGATTAAATATTAGAAATTAACATATTTTCATTGTAACAACCCTAGTTGAATATATGTTTAAGGATTACTAAGTAAAAATTAATTAGGTGATTAATTGTATTAACATGGTTTTAACTAAACAAATATTGGCATAATAATATTAATTAAATATTTATTAATTAATTAATTGTTATAATTTTGATTAATTAATTAATTAAATTAATTACCTATCACATTGAATGAACAGGGTAATAAATTTAAGAGGGTTAATAAATTTAATTGTTTAAATTAAAAGATTATGTATACGAAGGGGATAAGGAGCATTAATAAATAAGGATAAGGAGCATTAATAAATAAGGATAAGGAGCATTAATAATAGGATAAAGCATTAATAATCGGATAAGATAATAAATGTGTAGGTGAGGAAATAAATTAGGAGAAAGGGCAGTGAAGGAGGGATATGAGCGGAGGAGGCTTACGGGAAGGGGGATCTTTTTTTTGGGAGGGTTCTTTTGGATTTGCGCAGGGGAGTTTGAGTGGGGAGTCGGGAAGGATTAGTATAGGGGGCACTGGTTTGCTGGGGGTTTTGGGCACGGGGGCTAGGATATCCATATGGTATCCTGGAGCTAGGAAGTTGTCCTAGTTGGCAGGGTGGAAACACGGTTTGGGCAGAGTTGGTCTGTGGCTTTATGCTGGGCAAGGCAATAGCAGGAAGGTCAACAAGACAAGCGGAGGGTTAGCATCAGACCAAGGTATGTTAATTTACATATTTGTTTTATTCTGTTATGAAATTATTATTCTTTGATAAATTTAACATGCATATGTGCTGAATTATAAGAAATTATTGAGTTTTCTGCATTCAAGTAGAAGTTACTGCTTCAGTTTATGGAATAAATTGATGTTTAAATTAATACGGTTATTACATTCATTATATATCAAGGTTGGATGATTTTGATGATGAGTGCCGACATATTTGAAGATTTCAACAAAGTCAAATATCACCACCTAGCCTCAAATTCGAATCTCATCTTCAAGCTTTGAAGATTTGAAGAATATTTGGGACAATCATTCAAGCACATTCAAAGGAGAAGATCATGGAGATTTTGATAGGATATCGTATCCAAGATATGAGTGGAGGATTTGAAGGAATATGTTGAGAGAATAGTGGATCTGTAATTATGACACTCTTCAAGACTTTCATGTATATAAGAGAGTGCTCTCTCTTCATGAAGGGGTTATGTAATTCACAAAGGGGATGTTATTCATAATTGATCATGTAATTGATAATTTAGTCTTGTAATGAGGAGAAGGGTATTCTTCGCTTTGATTTTTTCATTGTTACTCTTTCATTATTTGTCATTTGACTCTTGTAATATAATTTGAGATTGATTTATTGTGTGAGCTCACATATGTATTTTGACACTCAACTCTTCACATGTTGTATTGCTTTCCTAGATTAATTTCCACTTTCCTAGTTAGTATTTCAATGCTTTCCTAGATTAATTTCATTTCAACAATTTAAATTAGATTACTTCTATCTCAGTCCTACATATATATTGCGTGTGCTTCATAAGCCTACGCACCTCGGATTGAAAAATTAAATAGTTGGGAAAATACGACAATGGAATTAAACGACAATATTTCTGCCTAACATTTTGGCTGACTTGAATATTTTGGAAAATTTCCTCGCCATGCTCTCTTTCCTTCCATGACCTACACTAAGTTGCATGAGGGCATGCAACCGATTCAGTTGAGGGGGGGGAGGGGGGGGGGACTATTTCACCATATATTCATTACCATTATTCCATTTTACCATCTCATCATTCCACTTATGATTCACTAACATTTTTTTTCCAATGACACTTTGTCGCATTTCGATTGATATACATATTGGAATGATTCATAAAGATAAAGAAAATGCTTTCTTATACAAAATGATTCTTTGTTATGCACATTGATAGCTTATTATTTCCAGTGAGTATATGGCTAAATTATTGCAACAAGAAAATAAATAAGTGAAATGAATGTTGTTAACACAAGAACCAAGATATTTTGTATTCATGGTTGTCACACAAGAACCAACCATAAGAAAATTTCACATGTTGTTACACATATTTCACATGTTGTTAGACATGTATTACATACTGTTACACATGTATTTTACATGCTGCTACTCCTATATTTTACATCTTGGAAATATTCCTTATTAAAAAGACATCATCAATCAAAGCCATAGTTTAAATGAAAAAATTCTTAAGAAGCTCCATGCATGGTTGCATGAGGACATGCAACAAGTTGAGTTGGGGGGCATGTTGGGCCTTAGAAATGTCACATTTATAACCTCTTTTTCCTTCACTATTCCTTACATTTCATCGACCCATTAACCTTCCATCATACCATTTCCATAATGATACTTGGGTTTCTCCTTATTATTTTCCATTGTATTCATTTTAGTATTATAAGTGAATTTTTGATTAAATATTAGAAATTAACATATTTTCCTTAATATCAAGGTTGGATGAGTTTGATGATGAGTGCAGGCATATTTGAAGATTTCAACAAAGTCAAATACTACCACCTAGCCTCAAATTCGAATCTCATCTTCAAGCTTTGAAGATTTGAAGAATATTTGGGACAATCATTCAAGCATATTCAAAGGAGAAGATCATGGAGATTTTGATAGGATATCTTATCCAAGATATGAGTGGAGGATTTGAAGGAATAAGTTGAGAGAATAGTGGATCTGTAATTATGACACTCTTCAAGACTTTAATGTATATAAGAGAGTGCTCTCTCTTCATGAAGGGGTCATGTAATTCACAAAGGGGATGTTATTCATAATTGATCATGTAATTCATAATTTAGTCTTGTAATGAGGAGAAGGGGATTCTTCGCTTTGATTTTTTCATTGTTATTCTTTCATTATTTGTCATTTGACTCTTGTAATATAATTTGAGATTGATTTATTGTGTGAGCTCAAATATTTATTTTGACACTCAACTCTTCACCTGTTGTATTGCTTTCCTAGATTAATTTCCCACTTTCCTAGTTAGTCTTTCAATGCTTTCCTAGTTAGTCTTTCAATGCTTTCCTAGATTAATTTCATTTCAGAAATTTAGATTAGATTACTTCTACTTCAGTCTTGCATATATAGTGTGTGTGCTTTGTGAGCCTATGAACCTCAGATTGACAAATTAAATAGTTTGGAAAACACTACAATGGAATTAAACGACAATATTTCCGCCTAACATTTTGGCTGACTTGAATATTTTGGAAAACTTCCTCGCCATGCTCTCTTTCCTTCCATGAACTACACTAAGCTGCATGAGGGCATGCAATCGATTTAGTTGGGGGGGGGTGGGGGGGGACTATTTCACCAGATATTCATTACCATTATTCCATTTTACCATCTCATCATTCCATTTATGATTCACTAACATTTCTTTTCCAACGACACTTTGCTGCATTTCGATTGATATACATATTGGCTTGATTCATAAAGATAAAGAAAAGGATTTCTTATACACAATGATGCTTTCTTATGCACATTGATATCTTATTATTTCTAGTGACTATATGGCTGAATTATTGCAGTAAGAAAATAAATAAGTGAAATGAATGTTGTTAACACAAGAACCAACATATTTTGTATTCATGGTTGTCACACAAGAACCAAACATAAGAAAATTTCACATGTTGTTACACATATTTCACATGCTATTACACATGTATTACAACTGTTACACATGTATTTTACATGCTTTGACTCCTATATTTTACATCCTGGAAATATTCCTTATTAAAAATACATCATTAATCAAAGCCATAGTTTAAATGCCAAAAGTTCTTAAGAAGATCCATGCATGGTTGCATGAGGACATGCAACAAGTTGAGTTGGGGAGCATGTTGGGCCTCAGAAATGTCACATTTATATCCTCTTTTTCCTTCACTATTCCTTACATTTCATCGCCCCATTAACCTTCCATCATACCATTTCCATAATGATACCTGGGTTTCTCCTTATTATTTTCCATTGTATCATTTTAGTATTATAAGTGAATTTGTGATTAAATATTAGAAATTAACATGTTTTCATTATATATCAAGGTTGGATGAGTTTGATGATGAGTGCAAGAATATTTGAAGATTTCAACAAAGTCAAATATTACCACCTAGCCTCAAATTCGAATCTCATCTTCAAGCTTTGAAGATTTGAAGAATATTTGGGACAATCATTCAAGCATATTCAAAGGAGAAGATCATGGAGATTTTGATAGGATATCTTATCCAAGATATGAGTGGAGGATTTGAAAGAATAAGTTGAGAGAATAGTGGATCTGTAATTATAACACTCTTCAAGACTTTCATGTATATAAGAGTGTGCTCTCTCTTCATGAAGGGGTCATGTAATTCACAAAGGGGATGTTATTCATAATTGATCATGTAATTCATAATTTAGTCTTGTAACGAGGAGAAGGTGATTCTTCGCTTTGATTCTTTCATTGTTATTCTTTCATGCTTTGTCATTTGACTCTTGTAATATAATTTGAGATTGATTTATTGCGTGAGATCACATATGTATTTTGCCACTCAACTCTTCACATGTTGTATTGCTTTCCTAGATTAATTTCCTACTTTCCTAGTTAGTCTTTCAATGCTTTCCTAGATTAATTTCATTTCAACAATTTAGATTAGATTACTTCTACTTTAGTCCTGCATATATAGTGTGTGTGCTTCGTAATCCTATGAACCTCAGATTGAAAAATTAAATAGTTGAGAAAATACTACAACAAAATTGAACAACAATATTTCTTCCTAACAAAATTCTATAATGTTGTTGGTGAAGACCAGGAGGTTGAAGACTTGAAAATTTTCAAGTGCCAGAAACCGAAGGAGAACGTGCAATAGAGGTTCCTGAGCTTGAATATGTCAAGTATGCAAAGAATTTGAAAACGCATAAGGTGAATATTGGTACAAAGGATAATCCTGAGTTTGCACATATTGGAGACTACTAGAATGAAGAAAATGTCGAGAAGATTATTGATTTACAACGCAAATACCAATATATTTTCCCCACTACATTTTTAGAAATGAAAGGGATTGTTGGGGAGATAGGGGAGATGAGGATCCCTTTGAAACTAGATGCCAGGCTAGTGAAGCCGAGACCATACCAATTGAATCCAATATATAAGAATAAATTGAAAGTAGAAATAGATAGGATGCTGGAAGTTGGGATTATTTAACCTACCATAAAGTCATAATGGATCAGTTTGATGGTGGTCTAGGACAAGAAAATGGGTGAAATCAGAATTTTTGTGGATACGTGGAAGTTGAATGATGCTTGTTTACATGACCTATTTCCTACCTCATTTACAGATGAAGTTTTGGAGAATGTAGGAGGATAATAAGCTTACTCATTTATTGATGGATTCTATGGGTATCGATAGATTAAGATTGTGAAGGAGGATAGGAATAAGACAAAATTTGTGATGGAATGGGGATGTTATCAATATACCATCATGCATTTTGTATTGAAAAATGTGCCAACAATATTTTAGCGGGTTGTTGTCGTGACTTTTAAAGAATTTATTCATAAATTCCTAGTGGTATACTTGGATGATTGGACAGTGTTCGATTTGTTGAAGGACCATATTGAAATTTTGCACTTGATGTTGGATATATGTAGACAGTTCCATATTTCCTTGAACTTGAATAAGTCTATCTTTTGTGCACCATTTGGTATCATGTTGGGTCATATAGTATGTAAATAAGGAATTTTGGTTGATCCTACAAAGATTGTTGTTATTGTTGATTTTCCACCATCTACTTTAGTGAAATAACTATGAGAAACATTGGGTCATATGGGGTAATAAATAAAGTTTATTAGGGGATATGCATAGATCAAAACCCCGCTGGAAATTTTTCTTAAGAAGGAGGTCAAGTTTCAATGGAACACAAAATTCCAACAAATTTTGGATACCTTGATGCATAAACTGGTTACTGCACCAATTTTAGCTTTTCTATATTGGAAGAAGGAATTCCATGTCCATGTAGATACATCATATATAGTGTTAGGCATAGTTATATATTAGCCAGGGGAAGGAGGTTTGGTTCATCCCATTGAATTTTCCAATAGAAAGTTGTCAACTACTGAACATAATTACACTACTACAAAGCGTGAAGGACTAGCAATGGTGTATGCACTACATAAGTTTAGGAATTATCTGTTGGGATCACATTTTAAGATATACACATATCATTCTATGCTGAGATACTTAGTTAATAAGCTAGTGTTGGGGGGAAAGCTACGTAGATGGCTATTATTATATTAGGAGTATGATTTTGAAGTGATTGTGAAACCAAGAAAATTAAATACATGACTTGACCATTTGTCGCACATATTAATAGGGGAAGATGCAGGAAATGTGGATGATAGTATACTAGATGCACACTTGTTCGCAGTATGTATGGTCGATGATTACTTTGTAGATATTGTTTAGTTCTTGAGCACAACAGTAGACCCACCAAAATTTACAATTGCGTAGAAGAAATAGTTAATAGTAAAGGAATATGATTATCAACTTATAGTGGGAAATTTGTATAATTTAGGCTAAGATGGTATTCTTTGGTGATGTGCATTGGAGAACAATAGGCCTATGATATTATCAGAGGGACATGAAGGAATTGTGGGAGGCCATTATGCAGGGAAAGCGATGACTCGAAAAACTTTGTGTATAGGAATTTGGTGGCCCACTCTTCATAAGGATGCTAAGGAGTTATGGCATACCTATGATGTCTATCAATGAATTAGGAAGCCATACAGAAGAGAAGAGATTCCTTTAATACCACAAGTTACATTGCATGATTTTGATAAATGGGCAGTTGATTTCATTGGGTTGATCAACCCATCAACAAAAATGTCAGCAGCAAGGTATAAAATCATTGTGATAGATTACTTGAATCAATGGGCTAAAGTAGAACCTGTGAGAGATTGCAGCTCAAAGACTATTGTGTAGTTTCTATTTGAGAATGTTATTACAAGGTTTGGATGTCCGAGAATTATTATGAATTATCAGGGGACTCATTTTTTGAACAAAACGATTGTTTCTTTGACATAATAATTTCATATTTATCACCAGAAGAACACACCTTATCACCCTCATATGAATGAAACCATGGAAGTGTTTAACAAGATCCTAGAGCATGCATTGACAAAGACATGTAATGTAAATTGATATGACTGGGACCTGAGGATTCATGTATTACTATGGGAATATCATACCACATGTAATAAGTTCACAGGATAGACATAATTCTGATTAATATATGGTCAAGAATCATTTATCCCCATGAAGTTTACTGTGTCAAGTCTTCCCATTGTCATGCCAACAAAGCTCATAGATTCTGGTATAGTAGAGAAAAGACTATTAAATCTAGTGAATCTTGAGGAAGATCACTTCATCATAGGATTTCATCACCAGGTTCAGAAAGCATGAAAAAATGCATGGCATTAAAAACATATTAAACAAAATAAGTTCCAGATGGGAGACCTAGTTTTTCTCCATGACAACAAATTTTTGTAGCACCTTGGAAAGTTTCAAATGCACTGGATGGATTTGTATGTGATAATATTTGTGATAGAGGTAGATTCTAATCAATTGGCGACATTGAATGGGTAAATAATGGAAGGATTGGTCAATTGTAGTTGACTAAATTTGTATAGGTAAAATTGTCCTTCCACGCACTAGCCTGAGGGTGTAGTACATGCACTATAGTATCTGTATTATAGTGAAAGAGAGAAACAAATCTAGCGGGGGGGAGATTTAGAGAAGCCACAATAAACATTTGAAAAGACAACATGCTTGAAGTGTTAAATTAGGAATTTTTCAAAGAGTCAAATTAGCAGAAAAAGAGATGAACAAGGAAGCGTCGTGGAAATGAAGAAATAAAGAGGAAGGTGCACAGGAAGGAGAATTGAATTGCACATAGGAAGGTGAACTAAATTTTGCGTAGAAAGGAGATTTTAATTGTGCGTTAAAAGATGACAAGAAAAAAATTAAAGAGAAAACATGATGGTCAGAGGGTGGAAACACATCGTCATAAATGAAAATAGGAAATGTGATTTTGACAAGATGGAAATTATAGACCAAGATCCATTGGAAAATATGAAATTAATGCAGAGTCCAGACAATAATTGAATGTGAACATGATTTGATTGAACTATTAATTTTGGTGCAAAGAGGAATGAAACAACTGGAAATAGCCATAAAAGTGGATGAAGGATGAAGAAAAAGGGTCATAGTTGTTTGAACATTTGAAGAGAACAAAGAGCCAAGTGAGTTTCATACAAAGAATAATTGTAGAAATCTATGGCACCTCCAAAGACAGGAGCATCCGCATCATAGATGAAAAAACCTCACACTAAGAAGGAATCAATACCTATATAGGAAGAAACCTCGAGAGAAGAGACATCAGATCCATTAAACTTTTCAAGTGCAATTTTCCATGCAGAAAATGAACAACAAAATCAGTAAGACTTCACAAGGATCCAAAGTATGGCCTCATTGCACCAATGATTCCACTTGGGGTTAGTATTTAGGGAGACATGTTGGGAATAGTATGAAGTCAATGATTTTTATACCATGATCCTGCAAATCTAAATAAATTTTTGGAGTTATCACCAAAAAATGATCTATGCACAAGACTTGACCTAGACTCACTCAGACTCACAGTCGAGCCACAAGAGTGGGCAATAGGAATGCAACGAATATGCATATTGAACTTGTTGGATATTACACATTTTGGAAGAAGCATAGAAATTAACATCTGTTTCAATGGAGGTTTCCTCTGGTTGGACAAGCCAGTGTCATTTGACACCCAACTTATCACGTAGATTACAAGATTGTCATCAGCAATGGTAGACCCATTACCTTTGTTCAAGGATAAGACTCAAGAGAAAGAATTATCAGAAATTATGAAGGAAAAATATGGCATGCATAGAGGAGTGCATAGATTGGTGTAAAAGTGTTGAACCTGCACAAAAAAGACCTATCTAGCAAATGACATACACAATTTGCATAGAAAATATGAGAAAAGAGAAACAAGAGATAAAGAATGGAAGAATTATCATTAACCGAATGAATGAATGATAATTTACACATGATATAATTTATATAACTCAAATAATGTGCACTAGAGGAGAATACAATGCACCATAGTGGTGGTCTAGAGTGATCTGGAAAAACACCAGTAGTTATGGAAGTAAACTGCCACCTAGTCTAGTTTTTCTTGCAATTACGAGAGTGAACTGCCACTGACTTTGAGTTAACTAGTCTCTCACTCTTTAGTTAACTGCCTGAAACATAGTGAAGTGAGGAGGAGATCATGGAATCATGAGTAATGTGATATTCTGGTGATAATATTAAGGAAAATGCGCATTAGCTGGTGATGATCCCAATGTAGCATCGACACTCCACTTAACTGATCAAACGGAAGTGTGAACTGAAGAGAATATTCTCCTAGAGGAATATTCACCCTAAACTATAGGATACTAAATAATGACTAAAATACATAGGGAAAACCTTAGGAAAAAGAAATCCTAGTTGTGTGTGAAGTATATCCAACACCCCCCTGAACATCACTATGGTGAAGATAAACAATGGGTCCAAGCATTGAGGCCATGTTAGGTACCCAAATACAAAATATACACTGAAATAAATGAGGAAAGGGGAAAAAACTCATGCCCCCCCTGAAAGTACAATGTATGTAAAATGAATAACTGATAGTTGCTAGGAAACTATGTCCTTCACTCCAAGATGATTGAGAAAATAATGGAACTTCTACTCAATGATGGTATTGGTGAAGATATCTACAATTTATTATGATGAAGGACATAAGTGCAGGCCCATGATCCCCTTGTGTAATAAGTCCCAGATGTATTTCATGTGGATATCAATGTTCTTTTTCCACTTCCTTTGAATTGGATCTCTGCAAAACTTCAGAGTGCTTTGGTTGTCACACTAGATGACGATTGACCAATGAAACTAAATGCCCAACTCAGTGAGAAAATGTTGTAGCCACATAGCCTGAATGGTTATGTTAACTAACCCTCTGTACTCTACCTTGGATGAAGATAGAGAACTAATAGTATGATTCTTGCTCGACCAACAAATAGGTCCAGAACCAAGACTAAGTGAGTAACCAAATGTGGAATTGTGATCAATGCTGTCTCTAGCCTAGTCAGAATCAGTGAACTCGATGAGGTCCAATGTAGGCTATACTGCATAGTGAATCCAAAAGGTGATGGTTCCCTATACGTATCGAAGGATACTCTTTGAAACCTTCCAATGTAGCTCATGTTGCTCCTGCATGAAACTGGAGACTGCTCCAACTGCATAGGAGAGGTCTGGTCTCGAGTGTGTGAGATATAAAAATCTCTCCACTAATGGTATGTAAAATGTGTTGTCAACCAGTGGAGTATCCTTGCCATCCTCAAGTCTGACTCTTGATAGGAAAGGAGTTGGGGAAGACTTGCAGTATTTCATGTGAAATATATCAAGGAGATCTCATGCATACTTGGCCTGAGAGATTTTGATGTCTAATGCATCCTGACTGATATCGAATCTAAGGAAGAAATGTAGCAGACCCATTTCCATCATCAAGAACCTATCAGGCAGAATCCTCTTGATTGCAACAATCACTGAAGTTGAGAAACTAGTGATCAACAAATCATCAATATACAAAACTAGGAGTAGAAGTGAATCAATCATCCTGAGCATGTAAACATTCAGGTCTGAATTACAACTTAGTTCTGTGATAGCCGGTAGGATTCCATCTTGGCATACCATTCCCTCAGAGCCTGCTTGAGGCCATAAAGATACTTCTTTAGTTGACATACCAAATTTGAATTCTACATAAATCCCTCGGGTTGCTCCATATAGATCTCTTCAGAGAGATTTTAGTGAATAAATCCATTCTTCACATCCATCTAATGGAATTCACATCCTTTGGATTTTGCAATGGATAGTAAAAAATGTATGGAATCCATATTCACTACTGCAACGAAGACCTCATCATAGTTAATACCATGCACCTCTTGAAAGACTTGGCAACTAGCCTAAATTTCTATTTGCTAACCTGTCCATTTACTGCACTCTTGGTCCTATAGACCCATATGCACCTAACAAGTTTCCTTCCTAAAGGAAAGGAAACTAGATCCCAATTATGTTTCTCAAGGAGGGAGTTGTACTCCTCCTTCATGGTGGATTTCCAAAAGGGATTTCCAACAACCTTGACATAGGACTGTGGATTTGAATATTGAACCAAGAAAAGATGCCTAGGTGGCATCGATTTAGTGGCAATGAGCGTACGAGGATGTTCCTTGAAATCGGATCACATCCTCCCAGTATCAGTTGGATCTACAACAAGATCTCCTACATCCTGAAGAGTAGTCTTGGCCCACTTGGGCCTCTGCTCTGGCTCTGCATCTTCATCTACATGCACTAACTCTACATTTGATTGTACTGACTCTATCCCTGGATCATATAAATCCTATGAATCAGAAATCCCATCTAAAGAAGAGCCAACATGTGCATGCTCATCATCTCTGAAAGGTGTAAGAACAAAAGTGTATGCATGTGGCTATTGAGGTACATCCAAGACACTTTTCTCGAATTGGACACTTCGCTCAATGATGAGTTTGTCGGAGGAAATATCAATGAGTTTGTATACATTCATACCATTGGGGTATCCAACAAATATACACTCTATGCTCTGTGGATCAAGTGCCTTCCTCTTCTCAGAGGGAATCTTGACCCATGCACGTGAACCGAAAATACAAAAGTGGGTCGCTTATGGTTTGAGGCCACTCCAAGCCTCTTAGGGGGTCTTATCCTTGAAATATATATGGGGAGATATTTTGGGATGTAGGTTTCTAAATTAAGTGCTTCAACCCATAATATCTGTGGAAGTGACTTTTCATGTAGTATTTAAGATGCCATCTCTTTTAGAGATCTATTTTTCTGCTCAACAACTTCGTTTTGTTGTGGAGTATAAGGAATCGTGTATTTCAACTGAATCTCAACCTCATAACAAATATTCTATATCTCATGGTTGACATTCTCTCCCACATTATCTATTTGGATCACTTTGATTTTCTTTCCTAATTGTGTCTCAACGAGGGCTTTGAAATCTTTGAGGTGTTGAAAGACCTCTAAGTTTTACTTGAGAAAGAAAATCCATATGAATCATGAGAAATCATAAAAAAAAATGATCATGTACCTTGATTTACTTATTGATTGATGCGGAAAAGGGATTGTGAGGTCACTATGGATCAAATCTAAAGGAAAGGAATCCTTCTGAGTCTTTCCTTTGTTGAATTTCTCTTGAGGGCGTTTTATGAGAACACATCCCTCACAAATTCCTTTAGAGAAGTGGATGTTAGGTAGGCCATCAATGATTCCCTGCTTGCTAAGATGTTTCATAAATATGAAATTTAAATTCATGAACCTTTCATGTCATATCCTACTTCTTTCATCAGCATGGGTAAGCAGTAATGCAAAATCTGGTTCAATAAATTCAAAAAATGTGTAGAGTCTAGATTGATGATTTACCTCACTGGTAGAAACATTCGAATTCGTTTGCATGTCATATATATCCACTGCATCATATGTGAATATGAATCTCTTTTTGGTTTCATATTTTTTCATCTGATATATATAGATAGAAGATTGACAAAATTTTTGGGAACGTGTATCACATTCTTAAAGCTTCTGGTTGTGAGTTCAATTCTTCCTTTGTCGGTGACCTCAACTAGAGATTTTTTCCCCATCATAATAGTAGGACCTTTTCATGCATCCAATGAAGAATACACTTCTTTTTTGGCTTCCATGTGGTGTGATTCCCTTGATTCTATGATCCAAGCATCGAGAGAGGCATTGATGGAAATCAAAGCATGACTAGAATTTTCTTTCTTGAGATTCTGATCTTCTAGCTTCTTCTTCTTGGCACCCTCAGGGAAGTGATCTCCAAGCTTGTTTTTCTGAAGTATTTGGGCCATTTTATCTATCTATTTCTGAATACATGTGTATTTTGGATGGAATCCTTTATGTAAGTAAGTGCATTTCTACCATTTTCTTCCCTTTCCACCTTTGGATCCGAAGGCATCGTTGAAGGGTTTTGAGTACCCTTCCTTCTTTGGATTTTCATGTTCTTTCCTTTTGTCTTTTTCTTTAAATTTTTTATATTGATGACCACTACCATATTGCACAATAAGTGCATGAACCTTTGGTCCTTTTGTTTTTTTGATATTGATGAGTTTGTTCTTCTCTTGTGTGAGAGACTCAATAGAAGAATCAAGAGAGGGAATCATCGAGGTGGCTCCAGAGGTGAGCCTAAATGAATGAAATGTATATACAAACACCAAGTATTCTGGACCAAGTTTGGAGAGAATGGTAAGAACCATTTGTTTCTCCTCCTTATATTTATCAACTCCGCAAGCCTTGAGTTGCAACAACAAATCCTTATATTTGGTAAAGAATTCTTGGATATTGTCGAATATTTTTGGATCCAATGTGAGAAATTCCACCTCGATCATGTGTCCCCTCATCTCATCCTATTTGCTAAAAATCCCGTCCATGGTGGTCTAGGCTTCATTGGGGGTTTTACAGGAGGATATGTGACTGCAAATAGTTCCAAACGCTTCATCCATTCGATTTAGATACTTGGATTTTTCTATGGGTTATGTGGGTTCTATATTTGTTTTTATGGTTAACCTATATAATATTTTACCTCAAATATGAATTATCATCTTCTCCTTCCACGCAAATAAATTGTACGCTGTAAGAATGAATTATTTTGGAAATTCCATTTTTCCACTGACTTCAATCTTGGGTACCTGCAAAAATAATATGGTGTGTCTTTTCCCTAGAAGTCCATTGCCTCTAACACCATGTTAATGTGTTGAACCTGCATAGAGAATATATATCTAGAAAATGACATACATAGTTTGTAGAGAAAATATGAGAAAAGAGAAACATGAGAGAAACAATGGAAGAATTCTCATTAACCAAATGAATGAATGATAATTTACACATGATATACTCTGTATAACTCAACTAATGTGTACTGGAGGAGAAAACAATGCACCATAGTGGTGGTATAGAGTAATCTGGACACACAATAACAGTTACAGGAGTAAAATGCCACCTATTATAGTCTCTCAGGAAGTTACGAGAGTGAACTGCCACCTAGTCTGAGTTAACTAGTCTCTTAGTCTTTAGTTAACTGACTGAAATATAATGAAGGGAGGAGGAGATCAGGTAGCCATGAGTAATTCACTATTTTAGTGATAATCCCAAGGACAATGTGCATTAGCTGGTGATGATCCCAATGATACATGGTGATGTTCCCAATGTAGCATCTAGACTCCAGTCAACTGATCAAACTAAAGTGTGAATTGAAGAGAATATTCTCCTAGAGGAATATTCTCCCTAAACTATAGGATATTTAATAATGACTAATAAACATAGGGAAAACCTTAGGAAAAAGAAATCCTAGGTATGTGTGAAGTATATCAAACAATTGGATGTCACAATCATTAACGATGATACTGTCATATTTGCAATGCAAATCATGGTGTGCAAGTTACTAAGGAAATGTCGTAGAGACCATGTTCCAATAGGATTAATAGAAGCAACATAAAAGTGCATAGAAAGAGTGTAGATGAACTGGGAAAATTTTTGGTGAGCCAATTTTTAACTGAATGGAGGGAAGCACAGGATAAAGGTATGGAGTTCCACTATGCATGGTTACTGGTTTTGATTTCATTGATTTCTTGGAGGGAGTCGAAAGAAACTCAGTTCCTGGAAGGTACAAAGGACCCGTTCCCGAAAACGAGGTATGTTTATTTTTGGAATAGATTGCACAAGAATAGGCTAATGGAAAACAATGTCATTTTATACATTTGTAAGGAGACAATCCAACCATTTATTGAGGACACATCATGCATCCTACCTTAGATAATTGAATCATACAAAGAATTCATGTGATTCAAAGCAGGGCCACACCACATGTACATCCAAGTAAAAATGAATCCATATCAACAATGGTTTTCGACCAAATGCAGATTAACAAAACAATATTTCATTCTAATTGTAAATGACTAGGAAGAAGAGTGGAAAACCCCAATGTCAAAAAAAAATCAGAAGGAGACACAACACTAAGAGAAGGGTCAATAAAAAGAATAGAAGCACGACGAACAAGGGGATGGTGCAGGTGACACTCAGGAAACAACACCACACACTAGAGAGAAGATAACATAACATCCTAAGAAGTTATTAGCACATAAACATAAGGAGAGGAAAGCCTCACAGGAAGTAGCTACCCATGCCTTAACTGAATATGAGGTTAGGACACTTGAATGTGCATAATTCTTGTCCTTCGATTTCCTCAAAGATTCTTTAAGGATATGTAACTATTGAGCCATTATAGAGTTTTTATCTTGTGTCCTATAATATTATACAATTATTTGTAGATATAAATCCCCTACATCCATATCATCCCCTTTGTCATATTTTATTCATTTGTTCTCATTTGGTGATATTGTTTCCTTTGTGATTTCCCTAGACATTAAGTGGGATTATTCTTTTCTTATTCTTTGTGTCTCCTCTAGGATTTCTAGATCTTTGGTTGGTTATGGTTGTTCCTTGGATTTTGGATATTTGTTTGGTAGGTTGGAAGATTTTTCTATGGTTTCATCATGTTCCAAAATTCCAAAATTATTATTATTAAATTCACCCTTAGGTGACCCGAGGGTGATGAATTTTTTTGTATATATTCACCTATTAGGAATGGTTGTGAATCCATCAAGATACTTGGTGGCTTTAGTTTTATCTACTTTAGGAATTTGATTCAAAGGGAAGTCCCTGAAAAAATTACCATGATCATGGAAATTGCGACACCTAAAGGAAATGTGCTCATAGTTGATATTTTGTATCCACTCTATCTCTTGATAGCCTAAGCATATAGTCTTAGGAATCACCACTCATAAATTCATGTATAGATATATGAATGGGTAATATGTGTATTTTCCTTGTATGGATACTTCCAATTTTTTCATGAACGTTCCTAGGGTATTTCTTATGCAATCAAGGGTTTCCTTGTCCCATAACTCTTGTGGCAAAATACAGAGTATTATTCATACTAAAGCACATGTGAAGTCCAACTTATCTCAGTTGCACTTCTTTGTCTAGAAACAAATATAAATAACAATAGACTTAAATAAGTAGAGGCCATTTTCAAAGACTCTATTGTAGTCTTCAAACTTTGTAAATATGGATATGAAAAAACCCTTATGTTGGACAATTGGTTTGGATAGTTGGTTTCCATTGATGTCAACCCTTAGAGATTAATGTCAACCATTGGAGAATTCTGGAATCCATAGAGATGTGGTTTAGTTTGGTGGTGAGTTAGTTTTAATTGATGGAGTGGTTGATGTCATATGATGTGATGGGTGCATTTGATGAATTCTACATGAATCCCCTAAGGTGTGGTTATGGTACATGAAGTTGGTTGAGGAATATGGACATGAAGGACAATGTAAATGCAAGTGAGACACTCATATATGGATGGTAATTTTCATTATGTTTCCAGTGATAGATGTTACTCCACATGGATCCTCACGGTTAGGGAGATATGGCCTTGTGAAGTTGGAATCTCTGAAGAATGGTTAAGAATCCCATAGTTGGTTACAAGTCAATTAATGAATGGGTAAAGTTGTTATGAGAAGAAAGTAATAGAAGCCCTATGATTAAGGAAAAAGGTTAGTATGAAAAAATATATAAATACCTCAAGGAGTCTTTCATAATGATACACACACACTTACATTGAATATATATCTTGTGAGAATGTTATGGTCTATAATTTTGGTCTATTGATGAATCTGACATAAATTTGGAGGAAGCAGAGAAAGTGTGAGGAAAGAGAGAATGTTTCAAAGATGTAGAGTAATAGGGTTTCTGTGTAACCCTAATTTGGTAGGCCCTTGCAAGTCATCTTGAGGGTGTCACACGAGACACCCCTGTGGGTTGCCTAACTGACATCACATGAGGCCCTACGTGACAGGGAGTCTTAGTCCCGTGAGGCTAAGGAAATTTTGGGGGAAATGTTGGTACTAGGCTGCTGAAGGATGTTGAAGAGTTACAAGTCAGTGTTACAACACAATAGGTCAGCTACAGGTCATAGGTATACTTATGTGATTGTATATTATTCTTAGTGATGGTATGGTACATGCTTGAGAATCATGTCTTGTTTATTCATGGTACATCTTGCTGATATTGATAAGGTACATTGAGTAGTAGTACACATTGGTTGTATTGGTATCGTGTTATCTAGTTTGGTTACATGGTAATGATTCTATGGTACATTCTTGAGGCTTATTATTGGTATACTATTGAAGCATTGACACATGGTGTATAGTTGTTATTGATAGACTATTGAGGATTACACTTGGTATATGAAAACACATATATGTGATACATATCTTGGTGATGTTGGTACTTGGTTGAGGTACACCATTCATAGAACTTGCTTGGTATATCCTATGATATATGGTGTATGGAATTATTGAGTGATATGGTATATGGTTGAGATACATTGTCAGTACATGATATCATACATGTGTTCATGTACATAAATGATGTACATGGTTGATACATGTTATGGTATAGGATTGGTACTTGGTATGGTGTTGATATACATAATTTGTGGTTAAGGAATATGATATAGGTTATTGTTACAAGGAAAATATCTATATGGCTAGGGGTAAACCACAACATACGGAAGGACACCCATAAATCAACTCTAATCCCAAATATTCTATATAAATGAAATGATAACAAGACAAGGCTAAAATCCTAACTCATCCGGACGTTCGAAGAATACCATCATTGAGCATGTGACCCAAAGCTTTATACCTACAACTTGTCCTCAAAAACCAATATACACAAGCATATGGTGGTAATATATAATGTCAGCATATAAATTATCATAATCCATTAACATACATGAAAAATACTCCCATGGAATAGTAATTCAAATATTTGCAAGATATAAATTGGATGAGAAAAGATTATTTCTATTAAATAATCAACATAAGTACATAGGTGAAAAACCTCTGTAACAACACATACCAGAACTGAGAAACTAAGCCCCTCCAGTTGGGTCTCCACCGCTTCAATTATGAACAAAGGAAAGATCATATATAGGAGTCAATGCGGTTCTCCATCATAAAGAAGGAAGATCTTGGGGGTTGAAAAAAAGAAGTTTAGAATTTTAAGGACAAAGGGATGTAGACTCAATATGAAGTGAAATTTCTCCAGAGTGTCTTTTCTCTCAAAGTTGAATTTTTGAATTTTCTCAAGGCTTGGATATTTCTCAATTTATATGCTTCAAATGGAACTGAAAGGATGAGTCAAATAATTTCCAGTATATGGAAGGTCAAGGATCATGGATCTCGTGACATGGCATGGAAACCCGACATAATTTTTAATTTGTGAGCACCAAACCCAATTTACGTGGGATTTAGTGGGGAAACCTGCATATACGCTTGTTGTATAACTGATATAGTGCATATATGTGGAAAAATGTGCATTTTTGGCTCTAGAATGAAAAAAAAGGGGACTTCGAGTCTGCAGAGGGTAATGGAAGGCCATTCAAGAAAGTTGCATGGAGTGAGGAAAAAATTGTTGTAACAGATGCCCCCTACCGTGTGAGGTCAAAGGAATATATGTGATGGTCGAAATACATTATAATTCCCAGAAGTGGAGTAATGAAGACTCAACTGGAAGCACTAGTTGTTCATGAGAATATTACAATCCATAATGACTTTGTACACATGGCTACCAATCATAATTACACTGCAGATCTATCTGGAAATATATCAAGTAGTTGTTCATGGCCATGAATAGGCAATACAAAATGAACATATTCCATAGGATTTCATATTTGCAAACAATATGCAGTGGAATCCAGTCTCAAAGTCAACTAAAGATATATGTATACAATGGAGTACAATCTGATCTCCCATGATCACTGAAGTCATATAGGTATTGGTCCAATGAAAGATAGCAGTAGATGAGGAATGTTGCTACCGTGAGATGGAGGTATTCTTGTTGTTGGGGAAAAAAAACCTACAGACTAGCAAATAGATTTCATACTTTGCACGCAGATATGACCAAATAGAAATTACTTTCTACCTTCATCCCTAGATTTAAATCCCCTTTTCTTAGTAAATGAATGGAAAGATCAACCTACCTCATTACTGGCATTTGATGTCGATCCTTTGTTGTGCTTGATTACTTGTTCACAATAATCCTTCCAAAGATGACCTGCATTCAAGATGAGCAAAAACTATGCATGCATACTACTTATATACTAACGGGTTAGAAATCAAACATAAACTAATCAAACCATAAAAGTTTCATGAATTGGGATGGGAAAATAATTCTCTTTATTACTTAAAATGAGTCAACTTACAAAAGATGAGACCGGCCATCGCTCCTTGAACCTGATCCTGGGATCCTCTTCTTCTATCCTTCAACTGCTTTGCTTTAAATCTCCTTTGGCATTAGGAAAGGCTAAAGGGCTGGGACAATGGAATATGTAAATGGGGAGAGTTTCTTTGCTATATTTTTCCTCCCTCAAATGGTACCCCTACCCCTTCTTTTATAGCCTAGAAGGAGCTAGGTATTTGGACGAACCCTCGGCCATGCATGGCTGAGATTTTCAGTTAAATCACCCATAGCTTTTTTTTCCATCGGCAACTTTCATTTTTTCATGCTTTTGTCAGTCCACGCAGGTTGTTTTGGGTCAGCCAGCGTGTACACGTGTGCAGTAATGGATTAGGGTGCGTGGGCTTTTATAAAAGAGGATTTTTAAAGAGTTGTTCAACAGTGCTTTGGAAAAGAATGGATATGAATTAGCCTGATTCCAGGTAAGCATGTGTGGTGCAATTTAGAGTTATAACAGATGCCCCCTAATGTGTGAGGTCAGAAGAACATCTGATGGCCGAAATACATTAACAATCTTTACTGATGTGCCGAGCGATTGAGCCCAAGGATTAGGAACCGGGAGGTGTCGTCTGCAAAAGAACAAATGTCTCACCGAGGTAGGCATACCCATGCTTGGGATAAAATAGAACCATGGATACCAATCAAATACACTGTAGATCCATATCAAATAATTATATAAGAGTAGCCACAAACAATACACAATGGAGCTACATCTCAAAATCAGAAAGATATACATATAGAGTATCCATCTTCCAGAAGCTGATTCGGCCTGATGGCTGGAGATGAGATCTTCAGAGCTCGAGCAACAACTTCAAAATCTTCAAAACTCGAGTAGGAGTGTAATATGAGTGTACGACTACAATACCTAGAGGTCTTCGATGGCTCGTTGGTCATTGACGTGATAATATTGATGATCAGACTGAAGGCTTCAATGATTTCAAAAAAGGACTTGATTGGGTGTTCAGGATGGCCGAGCATGAGGACAAGAGACATAGTGCAGAGGGGCTGACTCAGGCTTAGTGACAAACCTCCCTTGGACAATAACATGACAAATGATGAGACTCAGGCAGCATGTATGTTAATCATAAGTCTACGAAGCAAGAGGCAATGCAAACTCTCCATATGTTTGGAAGGATAACAAAACGGTGGAGGACACAACTCTATATAGCGAGAAAAACTTCCTAAGGTTGTACTACATCCCATAGTATGATGAACAAACGGACAGATGTTCTTTATCCAAGGGTGACTCATTATGTTGCCAATAAAGAAAATACTTTTCCCTTCCTCTTTTTAGGGTATATTTGATTTTTTGTTCTTTTCAATAATTGTGGAAAAAGAATAAAGTAATATTACGTTACAAATGGAGGAACGAGTATTGCAAACATACAAGTTCAAGGCACAAGGACAAGACTGATGTTCTAGTAAAATGATACTCGGGAAAAATCCTCCGGCGGCCAAAGGTGTTTAGGACGCAGAAGCAAACTGTCACAAGGCTGGTGTATAAGGTATGAAAATGCGATTAACAAAACACACAATGGTAATGTCCTTCGATGTAATTTTAACGAGCCCAGAGAAGGTAAGCTCGATGGTTTTTCATATTTAGAGAGTCTGAAAAAACATAAAAGGAGACTCCATTGGGGTACCTTTTTCGAAGATAGTCTAGTCGGTTCGAAAAAGGGTAAACTAGCACTGATTAGACGTTGATTCAAAACCATTTTAACGAGTGTGACAAGGACAAGATCACTCGGCCATTTTTTCACTTTTAAGGAGTCTGAAAAAAGATTAACTATGGATTCCGTCAGGAATATTCTTCTGGACCAATTTAACGAGTGTGAAAGAATAAGGTCACTCGACGATCTTTTAAATTTTAGGGAGTCTGAAAAGAAATTAACTATAGACTCTGTGGGGGTGTCTTTTTCGTAAGTTTAGTCCATTAGGCCCGAAAAAGGGATAAAATTATACCTGAGAGTACTCTTCTAAAGAACGAAAGTTCCATAGAGTATACCTTTGTTCGTACAGTTGACCGTCCATATCAAAAAATGGGTAAACTACTGCTGGACAAATGTGACTTCAAATTTCAGTTTAATGAGTGTGAAAGGACACAAGATCCCTTGTCAATCTTTTCATGTTTAGAGGGTCTGAAAAGGGCTTAAAAGGAGACCCGTTATTTTTTGGGAGTCCTGAGGGTGAGATCAAGAGCAAAGAAGAATCATGCAAATGAGGCTCAAACTCATATTCAGGAAAAACTATAAGGACTCCCGAGCTTATAATGTTTTAGAGATGACATGGACACCATAATGCAACCAAGACCTACCTAGGGAATCCATGTTCTGGTAAGTTCTACCGCCAAGTTGCGACATTTCTGAAGAAGATATGATGTTTCCGTGTCACAAACTGAAGGGAGCGATCCTATGGAAGAGGAAAAATACAATGATACACAAAATTCGGGGTAGTAACCTAACCTATATGCTCAAATTGATTTGTGGAAAAAATTTCATGGACTGTCAAAATTTTCTCAAAACTCAAAAAAAGTGTCCCAATACCCGATCAAATCCCTCCCATATAACTCCTGAATCACTCTAAATGGTTTTTGGTATAAAGAAACTGATAAGGGAGGCCAAAAAAG
>ML807648.1:0-14425 GCA_009831015.1 Picea engelmannii
TCTCCATTTCCATGCATTCCTTGGTTCATATGTTCAAAAGAAAAAAACAAATGATTATATATAGAGGTGTTTAAAAAGAAGAATTTTAAGATCAAATTTTGGAAATGTAAAATAAAAGTTGGGTGATTACACAATTATGGATTTTCTTCCATTGTTTTTCATTTATCCATTCATCTCAACATTTTATGTTTAATGACTATGCTACTCAGAGCCAATACTTAGTCATGTTTAACAAATTGTAATTGATGTATTATGTTGGTTTGTATCTTGCTTTGAATATTTTACACTAATGTGATAATGATGGCATATAGATGAGTTTCTTTAGATGTGGCAGTAATCGCAGTGGAAACAAGGGAAACATAGGTCAGCGAGGAATAAATAAAAAAATGAGATTTTCAATACACTTTGATGCCAACTCAGAGGAATTCAATCAACTAGTGCAAACTATCTTTTTGAACTTTACTGGTCATCTTGCTTTGCATCCACCTCAAACACCCAATTCTCCTCCTCTGCGACTTCACCCAATCATTGTTGATTTTCCTGAGCCACTTCCTATACAACCATCCAATGATGGCTGGGAGAACATACTTGCAAATCCTCCTTTCGGTATAGTCCATTGGCCTAATGTCTCATTGCCACCACCTCATATACATCATATGCCTCATGTAGCTTCTGTAGCCTCCATGACACATTTTTCCCAAGTTCTCAGAAACTATAAAGAACTGCCCCTTGAACCTCATTTGGATAAATCAAAACAACCTGCAATTTCCCTAAGTTCTGACTCATCCGAAGCTTCATCAGTATAGTAAAAAAAAACCTTGTCTAGGCTAAAGGTAATGAAACAAAAATAAATTTTAATGACATGCACCCTAAAGTGGAAAAAGTGGAAGGAAATAAGTCTGTTGATCCCGACTTACTTAAGCATAGGGATGTTCTTTCAAAAGAAAGTAGACAAAGGGAAGCTACTTCAAACAAAAAAACACTATTTTCGATTTTATTTTTATTTGATGATATTCTCATGTTGACATTTGCGACATATTTTTTGGATAACAGGCATGATATTATTTTGAAAAACTTTTATATCATGTCATGATATTTTTTGGGAGATACAAGTGTTTGATAATGTAGCATGTTTATATTGGTTGTTTTTTGATGTATTTTCTGATGTTGATATATGCATGATATTTGATTAAATTATGGAGTTACAAGAGAAATGTTGAAAATAAAAGAAATAATAAATATATGGGGACCCCACCTATTAATAATTATTTATTATTTACCCTTATTAAAATAAAGTTGTCCTCTCCTAACTAAAGTTATTTAACTTTATAACAAAAGGTAGTTGAACCACTTAAACTACTTTTTAAGACATAAAGGGAGGAGATCAACGACAAAGAAGAGATGATAAAATAGAGAGATATACTTCTGATATGGTTTATTCTTGTCCCAAGTGAGAATATTTAATTATTAATTCATTTTTTAGTTTCTTCAGAGCTAAGCTATCTTGTTGATAGCCAAGTTATTCTAAAGGTGGTGAAAGAAAGGAACAAAAATAATTGATTATTGACATGCTCCAAAGGTCATTCATTCATCTTGAAAGTCTATTTAGTCTTAATTAGAAGTTCTAAATTTAATTTTAGTACCGATCAATGCTAGTTTTGCATAGTCAAGACCATGATGCACTTGTAGCTTGGATTGATACAGTTCATTTTTTAGTCTTAGTCTTCTTCTTTGAGACATCAATTGTCTATGTATGAGTGAAATTACATCTTAGACTTATAAGTCTAATTCTGATCCAAACCCTCGTAGGGGTTTGTAAAGAGAAACTTGGTTGTAACTTAGAATGATATCAATAAAATAATCTGTTGATTTTTTTCTCATTTTTGAGACTTGTGCATTGAGTTTTCAGATTTATGTTATCTTGCATTTACTTATTCAACTGTTTATAAATTTCATTTGCAAACACCTTTTATATTTTAAAATTTATTTTACATAAAAACATACAGATTTTATAATAACATCATATTCAAGAACATATTTTTTGAGGTTTGATTGAAATTTTTGATAGGTTACAAGCCCAGGGTGATAATCCTACCTATCTCACCTAGCATAATGAGATTCAAAAATGTTTAAGTGAGGATATAGCCATTCCTCCCATCAACATTCCCCAAACTGACTTATGAGCAAGGAGTTATGCCCTCTAGAATTAAATTGGTGCCGAAAATATACCTTATACTATTTCAGTTGTAACTTCCTCATACTGACTATGTTTTGCACTCATAATAGCTTGTTGGAAAGCTCTTTTCTAGTCCTTTCATTTTAATCCATAACTACAAATATTTATATTGATTTCAACTACATAAAAATGTGGTTTAGGGATTTAAAATGCCCCTACAAGTTGATGACCTTAAAAAATTGACTGATTTACTATTGTAACAGTCTTTTAATAGGAGTTGTTGATCTCTAAATCAAGAGAAATCCCAACTGTCGATTCACTAACCATTTCCCAAGTCTTTGGATGAATCTCTACCATTTATCGCCAATTCAAAAGTAATCAAGACCATTGATTTCCAACATCCCAAACCTCAACGACGATTGGTGATTAACAATTTCTCTTGGTGAACAAAAACACTTTGTTGATTTTGTTGACCCAACCATCGACGATTGAAGATTTCTCTTGGTCGGGTGAAACACTTTGTTGATTTCACTGACCCAACCATTGATGATTGACAATTTATTGGTTGATGTGGCATGAGACATGTATGTTGATATGGCATGGCATGTGGATGATGATATGCCATGATACATAGATGCTAACGTGACATGACACTTCATCATCCCCTTTCTTTCATCGGTGATTGACAATTTCTTTTGGATGAACCAAACATTTCATCGATTTTGTCGACCTAACCATCATCGATTTCTCTTATTTGGATGAAATGTTTTGTAGATTTCGCCGACCTGACCATCGACAATTTATTTTGGTCGAACATAACACTTCACCGATTTTTTCGACCTCTGACACTTATAGATTTTTGACCAAAATCGAGGATGAACTTGGGATGTCAATTTCCAAGCCAAAAATGATCTTGAATTTTGACCCACAATACCTCACCCAACTCTGTCGATGAGTCTCGACCGTCAATCTTCTCTATTTTGCTAACTCCAAAAATGGATCTCAACCGTCGATCTGTTCCATTTTGCCAAACTCCAAAAATGTATCTCAACCATTGATTTTCTTGATTTTACCAAACTTCGAAATTGGATCTCGACCAAGGTATTTAGGGGCGAATTATAGCCAAGAGGCGAAATTTTAGGATAATTTTTTTAAGGTTGGCCAATATTTATATTATTTAAATATATTATATTTCGCCTTATCTCAAAACCCTACTACTTTTTTTAGATATAAATAGCCAAACTATATATCAGATGATGAATCATATTCGCCTATTTTCAAGAGAAAAGAGAAAAAAAAGTAATTCGTGAATATTTTTTAAGGTAAAATATAGTTAAATGCTAAATTTTAGGAGTATTTTTAGGAGTTCTTTAATTTTTTGCAATGAATGTTTTTTTAAGGTTAAATATAGTTAAAATGCCAAAGTTTAGGATTTTTTTTTAGGTTGGATGAATTCTTTATATCAAAATAATTTCTTTAATTTTTGGCAATGAATATTTTTTAAGGTAAAATATAGTTAAAATGCTAAATTTTAAAAGTTTTTTAGGTTGGACTAATTCTTTATATTGAATTTCTTTTATTTTTTGGAATATTATGGTATATTCAATAGTGTTTTAGAAGTAATATTATTTCTTTTTATCAATTTTAGCAAGCACGATGGAAGAAACAAAAGTAGGTAAAGTATTTTTGCTAGTTTTCCTTCGGTTCCATGCTTGATCCAATTAGATCAAGTATAGAAAATTAGGTTCCATGCTTGATCCAATTTTTTTTTTGTTTTTATCTAATGTAATGAGTATTGATACTTGATCTTTTTTTTTTAAGCTTTTGTTGTCACAGTTTGGAGTTAAGAACATTTTGCGGTATATCAAGATCTAATACTCAGTTTATCATTTCATACACTATGTAAAACCCTCATTGATATTAGATTTATCTTTTTAAGTTCTTGCTATTGCGGTTTGTGGTTGATAAATGTTTAATTGTTGTAAAAAAAAGAAGATTAGTGAATCCATTAAGTAAATTGGGAAATCACAAACTCACGTAGTGTATTCACTGCAGATTCATTTTCCATGGCTCTTGTAGAGCTTATTTTGTACTATCCATTTATGGTACTAAATTTCTTTAGAGCCTATGTAACCATTGTTGTTATTTGTTCTATTGATAAGAAATATTACAGAGATTGATTTCCATGGTTCTTGTGGAGCTTATTTTGTACTATCCATTTAGGGTACTAACTTTCTTTAGAGCCTATGTAACCCTTGTTGTTATTCGTGGATAAGAAATATTGCAAAGACATATTTCCATTTCTCTTGTGGAGTTTATTTTGTACCAGTCATTAGGGTGCTAATTTTTTTTAGGGCCTATGTAACCCTTGTTATTCTTTGCTTTGTTCATCGGAAATATTATAAATATGGAAATGAGTCTTCCAATTACATCAATAAGTATAGATCTTACTTCAATGTTAGAGTATTGAAGTTTTTTGTCATGTTAAATAATTATTAAATGCACATTTCATTTCCAATACTCCTCAGAGGGTATTGATCTATTTATTGCACTTTTTTTTTAAATTCATAAAGGATTAGATTAATGTCTCTAAGAGGATGGAGGACATCCTAAGAGTCAAAACTTGAAAGTGACTATGACAAGTGTGCTTGAAATATATCATGAAAAAATTGTACATGATTTTCTAGTATGGATATAGCGATTTATATACATTATAACTTTTAATATAAATAGAAATTTTAGGTGATGGAAAGATTTATATTTAGGTGCTACACAATATTCCAATTGTTAGAGTGTGTATCACAATTTCCGAACTCTAGAAAAGTCTTAATTATATATTTTTTCTAAAATGGTTGAACTTTGGTGAGAATTCAATACACTTAATCTACCTATTTTTGGTATTTTCAGGACTATATTGTTGATATGTGGTTTAACTAGTGTAGATTGGTGAAAAATTATCAACAACTTAGATCCATCTTAGCTCTAGATTTATAAGTGAAAAGGTAAAATCTCCGAAGTGAAAACATTTCATCAAGTTTAACACTTTAAAATAAATTTGTATTTTGAGTGATTTGTTCCCTCTCATCATAAGTTTGGAGCTAAGATAGATTTAGAAATTGTATTGAATTGATTTATTTCTTGTATCATTTGCTATTATTATTTATGTGCAATTTATTTATTTTTATTACAACTTGTTATTTAAAAAAAAAAAAAAATTATTGTATCAAATTGATTTATTTCAATATATCAATTGTAAGCATAAATGATACACAATATAAACAACTAATATATCAATAAAATACTCTCAATTTTGTCAATCTACTAAACAATAACTTGTACTTATGAACCATATTTTTTTTCTATTTCATAACAATTTGTTCCAATTTGGTGTTGTCTAACTGTTTTACAAAATGGTTTTTTTTAGCCGGAATCCAGTGATATAAATTTGCACGAAATCAATATGTTTTTTTGTTTAAAATCCATTTGTGAATACAAAAATGGATTCAACATGGTGAAAAACCACTTGGGCACTCAGATTGTACATAAATAATCACTCAAATCTGCGGATCTAACAATTTCTGGTCGGATCTAACAATTTCGGGCAAATGTCCCTGGAAAATATCGTTGAAAAAGAGTCATTTCGTAGAATGTTTAGACTACAACTTCAATTTTACTAAAATTTTATTTAATATTATTGTTAATATCCAACTATGAATGTCTCTATATTTTACTTTCTTGACTAGTTTTGAACTTTATTTCATGAGGAAGGAATTTTACAATTTAATCATATAAATAATATTATAAGTGGCAATTGCGAGCATTAATTGGTGGCTTTCATTCATTAGTGTGTGATTTATATCAAACTCCAAACAATTCCCAAATATGATAGGAATTACCACAAAGTATACAACTCCCAGATGGGGTTACAACGGTGGGAGCCAATGACCTCTAGGTGGGGATGCCATTTTCCCACACGACAACCTAAAATGCAGCCTCCTTGCACTTGGGCTTCAACTGATATGCTTCCCAAAGCTGGCAGAGACAGATGGTTGAGGAACTGAAAGGACGACAGTTAGTAGGTGTATTGATAATCTCAGTAATTGAAGTACCTGTATATGATTCAATGACATAATGTATGAGGAGTTCAGGTGGGATGACACCCATGGCATACCCCTTAGTACAGTAGGAATTATGAGCAGACAAGACTGATAAATTGTGAAGGACAGAGAAATGCAGAGAGAAAAGAATAGTATATTCAAATGTATGAAGAAGTACAGAACTCAGAAGATCACACTTACAATGTAAGATGGTTGAGCTATATATGCTCAAGCAAGACAAAAATAGAAAGTACAACTGTCCAGTACAGCTGGCAGTGTACGGTCATACTGTTGAGGGTACAATATATTTAACAAAGACCAGTCCTGGGCTTGTGGGAGAAGGACTGAATATGTTAATCATGACAGAAAGAATATGCAAGGATGGATTTTGAGGTGGATGATAAGCTCCATTACTATAAGGAGATGGTTAGGGAGAAAGCACAGCATCAGATTTAAGGTAGGCCTGGATTTCCCAGGTGAAAAATACAATTTCCTGAGAAAGTTGTGGTGCCATCGAGAACTAAGGAAGGTGGTGACTGGGGGGTGCTCCATCACCCAAAGTCGCTTCATCCAAATTGTGTGGATTCTCTTAAGTCTAGAGTTCATATATTTTGGGGGAAATAATCTCAGATATCAACCACCACATCTCTGGTGGTCGAGGAAGGGAATTGGATAACAACATAAAATCATGGACTTACGAAGAAGCAAGGCCACTATGAAAAATTAGGAATCGACTGAGACCTATGGGCGACTCAAGCAGAAGCGAGGATGGGGGAAATGCGTCCTCTAGAGGATCTGAGGATGCGCACCAGAGCAGAAAGAGCCGGAGGAGAAGCCATTAACCACTTCCACTGCCTCTACTCAGCAATGGAAAAAAGGGTAATGACCAATATTAAAGAGGAGGTCCTTAAGAAAAGGAGGGCCATCTTAGATGAGGATATTTTGTTGGACGCTAAGAAATGGGTAACCAACCCAGGGAAAACTCGAACCAGGGAAACAAAGTATTTCCACCTCGCAGAGACTTACTAGCTAACCAAAGCTATGGTATCCCAGGCTGTAATGCAACAACAATTTGAGAATATTATCACTCGACACATTGTGCATGTCCTAGAGGCCAAATTCGATATTTTTTGCAAATCCCAATTTGGCATCCGTTTCCATGAGAGGACGTCGGGAAATTCAAAATCAAAGCAAGGGAAACCAAAGAACAATGCCAGCAGGGAAGGGACTAGGGAGCGACCTATTCAACTGGATGAATATCAACCAGAGCCTAGCAAACGCCACAAGGAGTATCCTATCATGGGAGCAGTGAAGACAACCTACAGAAGGATGGAATCGTCCTTGAGTTACCTCCAAATCCCTCCCAACCTTTGAATGCTTGAGATGGATTGTCTTTTTTGTCTTTTTTTTCTCCGCTAGGGGGAATAGGATTTTCATCCCTAGTTTGAATATTGTAATAAATAAGTTTGATTCCAAGATCAATATGACCCAGTTAGATTATAGTGGTAGCTTGATCAATTGGTTAAAGAAAAGCTCAAAAACCTTAAAATTATGGGTTAAAAGCCTCGCTTTCTTTTTGAAAGACTCCCCGAAATTCAGACTATAATATTTTGTATATACTTCATAGAAATCAATAGTCTCTTTTTTTTCTTAAAATAAAACATAAAATATACAAATTGATATACTCAAACATTCCACCCAACTACTCAATATTTATCACCAACTACATATATGTAAAGTGCATTGTTTAATATATGTGTAAATTAGATAATAAGATCCAATTCATGGATACAGTGAATATCAACAATCATGAAATTAAAAGAAGGGACTATTGGTGCACAAATGAACACGCACAATCATGAAATTAAAGCTTGGGTCTACTATCACACATAGAAACACATGTCGAGGGCTTACATCCAATATAGAAACAACAAAGGGGCATACATGAAAGATAGAAACAATAATAATTTTTTTGTAGTTGGGTAGTTTTTATAATATTAATTTTATATTTGTTAATGTTTATAATAATTTTTGCAAATCTTTATAATGGATAGATTATAGTCTTCTATTGATTTCATAATTTCTCATATATATATATATATATATATATATATATATATATATATATATATATATATATATAAGAAAGCAATTTTATTTATATTGACAAAATTACATTAGTACATGCTCTGAGCATTTTGGTAGATAGTAGCTCCATTAAGTATGATTGTGTAGATTTCCACAGTTAGTCATGATGATGGAGAATGTTCCTGGATGTAGACTATGTATGAGGTTTCAAAATGTCCAACGTTTTGAGTGGACACTCCACCCATCATCAGGGACATAAAATCTCATAAGGTGGAAGAGAGTGTCGAGTTTCCTTTCCTATTTATAAATTAAGAGAGCAAGTGACCATTGTGGGAAAGAGAAAAAAATAAATTAAATAATGAGAGATAGAACGAAAGAGAAAAATAGATTAAATAATGGGAGATAGAGGTTGAGATCAGGGGAAAGATAATATTGATAAATTGTGATGAGAAAGAATATTCATTTGGGTGGAAAAATTAGTGGAAAAATAATAATAATAAGGATGGAAACAAATTTTTAAAGATAGTCGTTGAGGTAAGTAAAAACAAAGAGAGGAAAGCGATTAGCATAATAATTACATTAGGGAAGGATATTAGAGTGATTCAAAATTATTAAATATTTTTTTTGCATAAATTAAATTAAATAAGGATATGCATAAATTAAAGAGGGAATATAAGATAGGTTTTCCATTTCGAAATTTCATACACAACTCCGTTAGGATTATTGAAGATAGATGTAAAAATACTGGTTCAAATTATATACAAAAAAACTATTTTCCATCGGCCCAAAAAGGGTTCGGGCTGGAAGAATCCCATTAGAGATCACTAAGTATAAAAAAATTATCTAGATTATAATATTAATATTCAAAAAGAAGAACCCCCAAATGGGGTGACACCTGGTGAACGCTTGTCACATGGTGTGCTGGCAATGAGGGTAGTTAAATCCCCTCGCCACCACCCTCCTCCTATGTCCATTCGAAATGTATAGCATTCATTTTAGGCAAAGCTTAGTGCGTCGGGACAGATTGACAACCTTAATGGTGATTCAAGCTTGGCCCTTTGGTACAGGTACAATGTAGCAAGGTTGCATTACCTTGGATTTCATGGCTACCCAGGTTGTCACTTCCCTCATCATCATGCAGGTATCTCCTCACTATGGATTTTATCTCCAGAACTTGTCTTTAGTTTTTCATTCTCTCTTGGTTGTTATGCTCCGAGCACGCGGATCCCCTATAAATCTCCTTCTGTCCATTATCAACACTTTTGGCCTCTCCTATGTCAACTCCCCCCCCTTGAGATCAACCTCACCATGCCTCGTGAGAGAGGCAAGTCCCGACATGGGCCGACCTCCTACAGTCAAGTAGGCAGGCATCGAAGCACATGACCGACCTCTCTCTTTCCCAATCTAGGAAGTAGCTCAACTCTCTCTCCCCACTTTGGTCAAAACTGGTGTGATGACGCTCAAGCTGAGTTTCACCTGTCTAAACCAAAGAAAATATATGGGGGATGCATAGTGGAGGAGGAGATTCCTCCTAAATGGGAAGAAATTTCACCTAATTTACATAAGACTTCCATGGAGTAGTGGCCACATACCGGTACTAGTATCCCTTTGCATTCTCTTGAAACGGCCATGACAAAATGTACAGTATAAGAAGAAATCCCTCCTATGATGCCAGATTACTATAAGAATTCTATTGACCCCAATGACGAGGACCCAGGGATAAAGTGTGGTGATTGTTGGAGCGAGGAGGAAAACCATAGAGAAACATACACAAGAGCACAAGTTCACCCAGCTCTAGGTAGCCACGACCTACTCGGCTCCTACAGGCTCATGAATGATCATTTGATATTGATTTTTGAGATGAGAAGAGACTTGGCAGAGAAACTACACAACCAACACATCATTAGCAAGCACATGGATGTTATGTTCGACTCCCTATCAAGTGAGCCTGCAAAAAGTCATTTCTCGACATGTTGTCACCCATACACCTTCAAAATTCACCAAGATGGATGCCCGGGTTTTCCTCATGTCTGGTCTCTTTACTGTTAATTTATCTGGTTTTAGCTACAAGGTTTTTGTGGAAATTAGACTATGGTTCATTAGCTGGTCCTTGCACAATGTCGACCACCTATTCTAGTTTCCATGCATGTGGTAGAACAGGTGGCTATTCCTTTTGTTTTTTCAGACATGTGTCGCTTTCTGGTCCTTGAACATTGTCGTCCACCTATTCTGGTTTCCACATATGTGGCAGAAAAGATGGTGAGTCTTGGTGTATCCTCAGACATGTGTCGCTTCTTTTGTTAGCGTAAGGTAATGCAATCTTTTATTTACAAAAAAAAAATATTCAAAAAGAAGAAACAACATTTGTTATGTTAATCAGACAATGGTCCCAGGGTCATGAAGAAATTTCAAGGAACCATTCAGGCTCTTTTCCCATACTTTCCAACATCCTTGGTCCAGTGTCAATATAGCTTTTGAGATTCGGTCCACTTCTTTGTTCCAAGTCCCATAGACATGAGAAAATGTGAAGTGTGAGAATGTATGTCGAAGTATTTTGATGTCATCCAACAACGAATACAAAGTGTAGGAGTGTAGATATTTACTTCCATTCAAGCATTTGATAACAAGCATATAGTCCCCATAGATGTTTATGTGAGATATTCCTTTTTCCTTGGCAAGAATTAACAACAGTTTTATGGCCATGAATTTGCTGAAATTGTTTAAGGATTCCCCCATATTTGTAGAAAAGGATGAAGAGGTGTAGATATCATAATGAAGAATCCCCCCATGGATCCATAAAACAAATCCCATGTAATGACCCCTCTGTTACGACATCAATGTAATTGAGAATAGTAGTGGTAAATGTTTTTTTTGAAACATCAACAGTTAGAACAAGTAACATGCAACAAAACATACATCAATATTTACACATCTATTATCATCTACATCTTTTCACTGCAAGAATCAACTATAACATTATGATACTAAAAGATCAATGATATCACATTACGATAATAAAGGTGTATACCCGCCCAACTTATCTTCCAAGGTTAGGACCTCTAAGACACATAATCAACACTCAAGTCTAGGATTCATCCAATTGATTTTGACCATTTAAGGTCTCAGGACTGGCGACTGTTCTGAAGAACATGGAGATATCTATTCCCATAACCAAATCAATTCTAGACTCATGACTAAAGTAACAATAAAGTACTTGATCATAACTCAAATTAAATATTCAAATACTCATTATACTAGACAAAAGTCTACTTCTCTTAATATTACGAACAACAATAATTACTCATCATCTAGATAATATGCTCTCTCTTTAGAATACCATCGTATATTATTTAATAATATGCCTTCTCTTTATTAATTAGATTGTCTAATCATTATTTACCTTAAACAATTTTCTTCCCTAAATGTAACATTAATCATTCAACATCTAGACAAAATGTATCCTCTCTATAAGAATGCAAATCAATTGTTTCTCACTATCTAGACAAAATTACTTTCTCCATAAGAATACCACATAAGATTTATAGTCAAAATTTAACAATTTTCTTTCCCTTAAAAATATAAGTAACAAATAAATTTTTCACTATCAAACAAGGGTTCCACAAACAAGGGTTCCACAAGTAATACATGGATCACCCATAATAACTCCAATAATAAATTCCATCATACAATCAAATTGAAATGTAAACTATACCAGTTAGCTTAATCATTGACTCAACTTCATTAATAAAGGCATTCTATCATGAGTCTTTTGAAACCAAGTGAAGAATTTACCAACTATATTGCAAAGATTTCATAATCAATAAACTTAAAATTCAAGATCTTCCCAGTAGAGTTACTAGTACAACTTTATAGACTCAATATAATATCTATCTAGTATCAAGATAGTTTAATTTTACAAGATATCGTTTACCTTAGGTGGGTAAGATATCAATATCTAACAAGGATTTGTCAATTGAAGCTTTCAAATTAGAGATACAACTTAAGTTTAAGAAATCGTGTTCTAAAAATACTTCCTTTGCTACTCAAATGACGACTAAGGGTTCCTTAACCGGTTGGAAAGGAGAGTCTGATTATCCAGATTGGGGATAAAATAAATCGAGACACTTGAAGGTAGGGCGAGCTTGGCGAAATGGTACTAAGATGACCGTTCCAAAACTCATACATTTGTAAGGAGATACTAAGATCTAGCAAGGGTATACCAATATTCTTGGTAGATACAATTAATGATTAAGTCAACAAATCAATGTGTGAAGAACTGAGGTAACGATATCCAACAAAATCGTTACAACACCAAAGATAACATGGAGTTTTGGATTCACTACAAACATTTAGAGGTCAACTAAAATTTGATTAACCGAGAGGCTAGACTTTAGTAAATGCACAACTCATGTTACTTTTGTACAATTACTCACAGGTGTAGTGGAGAGAATGATATCATTAAACTTTGATTACAAAATACTTCAGTCAATTTATATAGAGACCCAACATATATATATATATATATATATATATATATATATATAAAGAATCACACTCCCAAAATATACAGTGACCAATACAAGATTTGGGTTCCTGAACTGTAAAGAAATCACGCACATCTTAGCAGTATAAAATTGGAAGTAAATCAATTACAACTATGGCGACACAAACAAGAAAGAATCCAGAATCGTATTTAGAGAATCCAAGAAAATTCCACTCCGAATTTTGTTTAAGAATTCCAACGATCCAATGATTTTTAACCTTTCGAAAAGCTTTTGATCTTGGCAGTGATCAATACAATATTCTAATTTCCAGAAATTAACAAGATACCACAAAAAAAGAACTTCTAAAATGTTGCTCGACAATTTAAATTATTGTTTTAAAATACAACACGAATTATGGTTTGAATTCACAATAAAATTTACAATGCCATTCGAAGTTCAATTCGGTTTTGCAATAAAATTTACACCGATAAAACAATTCCTCTAGGAATCAGATCTATCATTTAGTTGGCAACGAACAATAACAATTGGGTTTCAAAAAATTCTAATTAATTTTTCCGTTGCTTTAACCATTCTAATATACAATTTTTATCATGCTCTAATAAAATTTAAAAATAAAATACCGGAACCAATGAAAACTAAGAGTTAATGGTGTCCTTCAAACTCTTGCGCTCATTTTGTACTCCATCTTGATAATCATTGAAACTTCACCGGTACCTCTCATCCAATGCTAGGGGTACTCTTCTTCCCCCTTAGCCCCCCGAGCCACAAAGAGATCACACACAAGAAACCAACAAACAATAGCTCCAAGGATTTCCTCGCAAGGAAGAGCTTCCACTCTTTCTCCAAGCTTGGTTTTCCAACTCTCACAAGTAAAACACAGTCCACAAAATTTTGGCAGCATAACATTACCAAGTAAAAGAGAGATCCCTTTCCCTTCTACCACATTTGTTTTATAGAAAAATCTCCAATGACACATGTCCTCATGCACAATTAATTATATTTTTAATTAATTTAATTAGGATTATTCACCCACACACTTGTCACACTCTCCCAAAGTTGCACAAGTAATTACCATTTTTATTTTACTTAAAATCCAAATTCCCTTAGATTCCCCAATGTGTTCCTATTTTTTCTCTTAGTTGTCCCTTTGCTCCCCAAATTTTCATGTAATGAGTGTCTCCTAACTATATCTTAGTTAGAGTTGGATTATGAGTCTTCTTCTAGTTAGACTAGTGGTAGGTTGACTCAAGATTATATTCCATGTGTACTCATATTCTCTCATATTATTATTTCTTCTATTTTTACAATTCAATTTATTAATTTCATGCACACATCTGCATTTTTCCAACCTTTAAATTTTATTCCCTCTTTTTTTTTTTCCTAGAGTTTGATTATATTCTCAAATCTTTTAACTTATGTCATAATTCCTGTAGTCCTTTTTTTTAAATTTAGACTTAGGATTAGACTTTTGTTAGGCTTTATAATTAACAATTTACTGTTTAATTAATTATTTTATTCCAACAAGGTCTAATCATTTCAATGTTTTCTAGGCCACTTAG
>ML807648.1:14475-41569 GCA_009831015.1 Picea engelmannii
TTTTTTAAATTTAGACTTAGGATTAGACTTTTGTTAGGCTTTATAATTAACAATTTACTGTTTAATTAATTATTTTATTCCAACAAGGTCTAATCATTTCAATGTTTTCTAGGCCACTTAGATTTATTGACTCGAGTTTTAATTACACGACGTTCCCTTCAATATACACCTCCATGCTCCAAGGGTGTCACTCACCTTAGACTAGTTTTGGAAGTTTGCTCGACCCTTGGAGTTAATACTCCATTATATCGACCTTGTGAGAGACTAAGGGATTCTAAGGAATAAGGACTCTGCATTATTGCATGCCCCTTAGAAATATCCATGAGTGACTGTCTTAGTGTCCTCCCTCATGACATCATGGACCTCTCAAGCTAGGTATTCGTTAACCTACAACTCAGACCATGCCATGAGTGCTAGTAGGTTGCAACAGGGACATTGTCACACCTCTCCCTCAATGTTTGGTTTCTGTGCATGGCCCCTTTACTCCTTATGTGATTTAGATTAGCAAGCATCGTCAAGCTTGCATCCACTGACAAAAATAGTGTCAATAATCCCCATATACATAAATCATACTGTAATCAATCGTATGCCACATGCATGTAAAATGAAATACTAAAAAAAAATACAATCCAATCCCTGACTCAATCTGGAGTCCAAGGAAGTGAATTGATGCCATAAACATCCATAACATGTCATGTTTCCTGCACACTCAGGAAACTCGCCAATAACATCTGACAATACATATATATCAAAATAAAAACAAGTCACAATACATCATCATCATCATATATAACCCATAATCGAATGAAATCAAAATGTAGCATAACTGGATCACTTGCACGCAAGTGTCCTCAAAGAATAAGTCAATAAAAGTGTGCTCAATAGAATAGGATGTTACATCGCAGGGGATGGATGCTTTAATTGAGGGTGAAGGGTGTGGTTATTTTGGAGGGTGAGGGGAAATTTTAGGAAACGATTCTAGGATATTCAGAGAAGATAAATCACACTGGGAGGATGGCTCTAGTCCATCAAATATGGCATGATTTCTGGCTAGCCATATACCCCATGAAGATATAAGAGGGAGGGATTTTATGGGGGAGGTATCCGATGAGTCAAGCCAAGACTGTAGATCTTGTTCTATATAATCTCTTTCCCACCACGTGGATGTTCCAAGAGTGTTATGAAGTTCATTCCATAGAGTGTGGGAGAAAGTGTAGTGTAAAAATAAGTGTTGGCTTGATTCATTTTCTTTCTTGCATAGGGCATAGTGGCTAGGGCCCACAAAATTCCATTTCTATATATTTTCCCATGTTGGATCTTTGTGAGTCAGAAAAATCCACATAAAGATTTTTTATTTCGATGGGCACTTCATTTTCCAAAGAAGCTTCCCCTACCATGGGGTTGCATCATCAATATGCTCAAGGATTCTACGAGTATCCATGTTTGGGTGCATACCCCCTAGAGGGATTAAATGACCAAATTAAGGAGTCCCTTTGATAAGAGAGGTGGAATAGGGAGGAAGATAAAGAATTTTTTTATTCAATCCAGGTTGGAGCATGAGTTGCATCAATATCGATCTCCTACCAACTGAGCCAACGAGTAGTTGTTGATTAAGGTTGGTTTTCATTGATGTCAACCCTTGAAGAAAGCCCGGTAGCACACAGGTTTGGGTAATGGACCCCAGTTTGTTTGATGGAAATATGACTCATTATTGTCTTTTCATGGTTGATAAGAAGTACAGATGGATGAACTGCAAAGTGGTCCCCTTATGGTGAAATCCATCACGGGAAGACGCTTTTCATATTGAGTTATCCTAGAAGTATGGTTAGAGAAACCATTGTTATTTATGGAATAATTAGATGAAGGTCAGTGAATTTTTCAGTGAAACTATCCTAGATGGATATTTCTTTTCATTCCATTTCCAGTGGTATGTGGAACGTCACATAACTCCTCACAGTTAGAGATTTATGGCTATGAGAAGTTGGAGAACCCAGGTTTGGGTAATGGACCCAAGTCTGTTTGATGGATAATGGTATGCGTTTTGATATATTTGCAGGAAATATTATTCTCTATGGATGGTACATTTCATTCCATTTCTAGTGGTATGTGGAATGTCACATAACTCCTCGCGGTTTGAGAGTAATGGCCTTACAAAGTTGGAGGACTCTCTTATGTCATCTAGAAGCCCCAAAAGGTCAAAGTAGTCAAAGTGGTTTAAGAGATTTTAGAAGGTAAATAATAAAGTGAAGTGATGAGTGTACTATAATTGAAAGTGAATACAAAATAAATTATTTAAATAATAAATTTAATGGAGAAATTAGAAGTGGGTTAACCCTAAAATAAGGAAAGTGGGTAAAGTGACCTAGAAGATGGTTTTAAGGAATCTACTTCGAGAGTATAAATAAGAGGAAAGACTCTCTCATTTAAGACAAACTTGAGAATATTGAATACCTATAGGTGTTTGAGGTAACCAAATGATATCTAAGCCGAATTTCTGAGGGAAGGTGAAGAAAAGAAGGCCAGAATTCAAGGAAGGATAAATTCTTTTGATGATGCTTTCTAAGGTATGTCATTTACAGGTCATCTCACCATTTTTGCAATAATGTTTTTTTATAGAATGATTCAAACTGTGAAACTACTATTCCATTGAGGAAACACATCCAAGTATCTGTGGTAAAAAATTAAGCTTGTGGGTCGTTGTATTTTTGGAGTTACACTCCGTGGAAAATAGAGTTTGTGGCTAGTCCTGAAACTAGTAAAAAACAAGTGTTTCGGGTAAAAACGTCATAAATTATTCATAACAGATCCAAATTACATAAGACCAAATGTGTTGGTTATAGTATAGTCTATAGTATGTTTCTTAATAGTTTCATATCGATTCAAAAAATATTTTGTGCGGGGCACGCTCTACAAGGTCTCTCTCTAGAATAAGCCAGAATTCAACAAGGTATGTCATTTTTTCTATAACTCCTTTTTTGAGAGGGTCCAAGTAGTGACACCAGGAGGAATTTCATAAAACACACTGAAGAGAATTGTGTATCAGTTTCATATCTTTATTCATTATAGGTACAAAGTTATGATTATTTCAAGTTAGGGTTGTTGACTAATCCAAAACTAGTCATGTGAGACTAAATAAAAGTTTGATGAAAATGATAGTCTCTTGTTGTTAAAGTTAAGGAAGGTTTGCAAGTATGTGATCATATACACTAGGTTTATTACAGAGTTACAAATCATATTTGGATGATGAAATTGATGAGGTCTTTTGGTTGAGGTACAAGTTGAGTACATGGTTGAGACAAGTAGTTGATGAGTTGGCACATACATGAGGTGTATATTTGATGATGTTGGTACAAATTGATGAGCACTTGATACATGATTGGTACATACTTGGTACATGGTTGGTTGCCCTTGTTTATGGTACAAGTTGATTACAGATTGTTTGTTACAGGTTGGTGTATGGTTGATGCACTTGTTTATGGTACAGGTTGATTACAGGTTGAGGTACAGGTTGGTTGATGTATGGTTCAGGTTTATTGGTATAAGTTTACAATGGTATATCTCACAGTGATAGTGTGACAGTGGTTCCATCATTCTACTTCTACTTCAGGGCAGTTGGACGGGGCAAGGACAGGTGGCTGTAGCCACCTTCCAGTTGTAGCTGGAGAACATAAGGGGTTGTAGTCTCCTTTTGGTTGTAGCCAGAGAATTAGGGAGTTGGAGCTTCCCTCAGGTTGTAGCCTGAGAAACTAGGGGTTTGAAGCCTACTTCCAATTGCAGTTGGAAAACAAAGGAATTTGGTGCTTCCAATGAATGTAATTCTTAGAGACATATAAGAAAAAGCATTCTGTGGTTTTCTCCCGCTTTGGGTTTCCTCGTAAAAAACTGGTGTACTGTGTATTTGTGTGATTGTTCATCTCTTATTTCTTATTATTCGATAATAAATCTACATTGATATAACACTTGGATTATTTGGTTAAAAAGGATTATAATTTCTCTATTACTAATTGACCCTCCCTCTTAGTAATACAACAATTGGTATCAGAGCAGGTTCCTTCAAAAATCAGTTTAACCATTGAAAGGTAGATCATGGAGAGTACCAACTTGTATAAAAATGGAATACCATAGTTTGATGGACAAAAGAATGCTTTTTGGAGCATAAGGATGAAGACATATATATATAGGCACAGGGATTTCAAGTTTGGCAATCAATTGTAGATGGATACATAGCACCAGTAGTTCCACCAACAAATGACAAAGCAGTGAAACTTAGTGAGAATAATTCCAAAGCCAAAAATGCACTTTTGAATGGTATCAGTGATACGGTATTCACCAAAGTTGCACATTGTAAATCCGCTAAAGATATTTGGGACAAGCTTCAAAATATTTATGAAGGAGATACAAAGGTCAAAGCAGCAAAGCTTCAAACTTATAGAGGTCATTTCGAACAACTAAAAATGAAGGAAGATGAAAATATCGCAGCCTACTTCTTACGAGTCGATGAAACAATGAATGCAATCATAGGATTGGGAGAAGAAATCGAAGAATCTGTAATTGTTCAAAAGGTACTAAGATATCTTCCTATGAGATTCAACCCTAAGATATCAGCACTAGAAGAAAGATCGGATCTAAACTCAATAAGCATGGACGAACTGCATGGAATCTTCACAACATATGAAATGAGAACTGAACAAGAAAATCCAGATGTAAAAGAAACAACTTTCAAAGCATTCAAAGGATCAAAGAAAAAGAAACAACAACAACAAGAATATAGAAGCAATAGTGACGTCTCAAAATATGATGAAGAAGTTGCCAACTTCGTCAAAAGACTGAACAAGGGAACCAACAATAGGTATAGAGGTAAGCTTCCTTTAATTTGTTTTAATTGTGATGGTATTGGTCATTTTGCTAACAAATGTCCTCATAAGAAAAAGAGAAATGATGAAGGTTACTCAAAAGGAAAATAGACATATAAAGGAAAAAGAACTACAAATAAATTTTTCAAGAAAAGCTTATGCACCAAAGAAGACAACTCTTCATCAGATGAAGATGAAGTCAATGACAGTGAGACATGAAGAGTTCTATTCATGGCAGTAAAAGTCTCTGACAAAGAAGACTCTGAAGAAGAATATGAAGAAGCCGAAGAAGAATATGAAGAAGTCAAAGAAGAAATTGAAGAGGCGTAAGTTGACTATCGAGAAGAACTAATGTGTGCCATAGAAGTTATCAGAAGAGAAAAAAAGAAGAACAAAAAACTACAAGCAGAACTAGACAAGGAAAATGACACTCTAGAACTAGAACAAATGATCACAAAATTGAAGGTTTAAAGAGAAGAAGATAAAAGAATTGAAGAAGCACTCAAAGAAAATCTAGAAGAAATGGACAGGATCATTGGAAACTTGGAAGCAGAGATTGTCACACTAAGAAAGGATATTCGAAAGAAAAATATGCAGAATAGTTCAAAAGTTTTGGGTGACATTATTAGCAGTCAAAAATCTCATTTTGACAAGACCGAACTTGGATACACTCAGACAGAAAAGGGATCAAGCTCCAAAAAAATAGAGCAAGAAACATATCCAAAAAGCTATGCGGAAACAATCAAATGGGATAGAAGGATATACAAGGAAGATTATAGGGATACTCCTCCACCGAGAAGAGTCAGATTTCATAATCAACAACCAACATATAGGCTTCAAGAAGAAGAATGATTCATAAGAGCACTTCCCTTCAGAATATCCTCAACTCCTAGGTATCAAACTATATTTTTTGGTTTATGTTATGCATGTAATAATTTTGAACATAAATTTGTGAATTGCAGAGCTAACAAAAAGAACAATAACAACTTTGAGAGTCATACACAAAGGGGTTATTCAAGAATACCTAGTGAAACATGGAAAAGAAGTTACAACAGGTTTGAATCTTTGAGCACTGAAGTGGAATGTTACAAATGTAACAATTTTGGGCATGTGGCCAAAGATTGCAGAATGACATTCCCTCCTAAAGAACCTCAAAAGAATAACAACAGTCACAAACAAAAACCTCAAAAAATGACATGGATAAGAAAGCAAGATCAGTATAGCAATGAAAAATGCAAAATCGCTCTACAAGCTAAGCAGAACAAACGTGGTTGGTATGTTGACAGTGGGTGTTCAAAAAACATGACAAGTGATAGAGACAAGTTTCTTACATTATGGAAGGAAAGAGATGGATCAGTCTCCTTCGGAAATGATGATTCATCCAGAATCATTGGAAAAGGCATAGTCCGAATTGGGAACAAGAATGAAAAGGCAGAAAATGTTCTGTTGGTAGAAGATATGAAACATAATATTCTAAGTGTGAGTCAAATGTGTGACCAAGGTCATAAGTTACTTTAGATTCACAAAAGTGTGAGATAAGAAAATAAAGTTAAGGGAAATTGGTTGCTACAACTGCAAGAACTTCAAGCAACATATATGTGTTGAGTGAAATTGGAAATGAAAAATGTTGTCTAGGAAAGGAAGATGAAAGTTGGTTATGGCATAGAAGAATGGGTCACATGCATTTTGATAACCTTATCAAAGTCAACAAAAGAGAAGCAATCAGATAAATTCCCCAGATCACGAAACCAACCAACACTTTATGCAAGCATTGTCAACAAGGAAAGCAAACAAAGACCAGGTTCAAATCAAAGGAATATTCAACGAGAAGACCACTGGAAATCGTGCACACTGATCTAATTGGACCAACTACAACAAAGGGATTAAAAGGTGAGAGATACTTTATGTTATTAGTTGATGATTATACAAGAATTACTACAGTTTTATTTCTCAAGAATAAGTCAGAAGCTTTTGCAAACTTCAAGATCTACAAGGAAATGGTTGAAAATGATATGGATTCAAGAATCAAATGCTTGAGATCTGATAATGGAGGAGAATTCACCTCAAAGGAATTTATGGACTACTGCAACAATCATGGAATAAAAAGGCAATTCTCCGTTGCTAGGACACCTCAATAGAATGGAGTTGTTGAAAGAAAGAACAAGACAGTACAGGAAATGGCTCGAACAATGTTAATGGATTCAAAATTGACAAATATTTTTTGGAAACAGACAGTGCATACAACAATTCGCATTCAAAACAAAGTAATTCTCAGAAACAACACCGAAAAAACTCCTTACGAGGTATGGAAAGGAAGACCAACAAATGTGAAGCACTTCAAAGTTTTTGGAAGCAAATGTTATATCAAAAGAAAAGATGGCAGAATGGGAAAGTTTGACTCCCATGTGGACAAATGAGTACTTGTTGGTTACTCAAGTACAAGGAAAGCATACAAGTGTTACAATATGATATTGAATAAAGTTGTGGAAAGAATGAACGTAACAATTGATGAAACAGGCAGACCGAAATCAAAGGAAAAAGAAAATGAATCAATGGAACAACCTTCCGAATAAGAAGCAGAAGATGAAAAAGAAGTAGAAGAGGAAGATGAAGACAATTCAACATAAACAAAAGAGCAAGTTCAACAAGTGTCTCCAAAGACACCTAGTAGACAAGTACAGAAGAATCATCCTTCAAATCAGATTATCGGAAACAAAGATGCAGGAGTTGAGACTAGAAGAAGAATTTGTTCACCAGAACAAACACACCTAGCACTCTTATCTACAATTGAACCAAACTGTTTTGAAGAAGTCAGCAAGGATGAATTTTGGAATAAGGTCATGGATGAATAATTGGATCAAATAGAGAAAAATGACACTTGGGAATTGGTTCCAAGACCAAAGAATGAGAATGTGATCGACACAAAATGGGTTTTCAGGATTAAATTGAATGAAGATGGACAGGTTACAAGGAACAAAGCTAGATTGGTATGTAAAGGATATGCACAGATTGAAGGAATCGACATTGAAAAGATATTTTCCCTATTTGCCAGAATGGAAGCAATCCGTTTTCTTTTAGCTTATGCATGCTCCAAAAATATTAAAGTGTATCAGATGGACGTAAAATCAATTTTTCTGAATGGGGAACTTGAAGAAGAATTCTACATTGAACAACTAGAAGGATTTCAGTTGTCAGATAATGTAGACTATGTGTGCAAATTAAAGAAGGCCTTGTATGGTCTAAAACAGGCTCCTAGAGCATGGTACTCTAGACTGGATAAATATCTACATCAGGCAGCGTTCAGAAAAGGAAGTGCAGACAACAATCTCTACATCAAGGTAAGTCAAGGTAATATTTTATTAATTGAAGTTTATGTTGATGATATTATTTTTGGTAGTGATGATGACAAGTTAAGCCAGAAATTTGCAAAGGATATGCATAATGAATTTGAAATGTCATTACTTGGAGAACTATCCTTATTTCTGGGACTTCAGATACGTCAAAGAAACTAAGGAATTTTTATTTCTCAAACCAAGTATATCAGAGAAATGTTAAAGAGGTTCGGAATGGAAGATTGCAAACCAGTTATCACTCCCATGAAAACTAGTTGCAAGTTAAGCAAAGATGATGATTCAAAGTCTATAGATCAGAGGCAATACAGGTCAATGATTGGAAACCTACTATATGTGACAACATCTAGACCAGATGTAATGCAGACAGTTGGAAAGGTGGCACGATTTCAAGAACCACCAAAGGAATCACATGTATTAGCAATGAAGAGAATTTTCAGATATCTCAAAGGAACATAAGAGTTTGGATTATGGTATCTAAAAGGAAAGGATATATTTCTTATTTCCTACACAGATGCAAATTGGGCAGGTTGTATTGATGACCGATGAAGCACCAGTGGAGCAACGTTCTACTTGGGTGAGTGATTAGTATCATGGATAAGCAAGAAACAATCATCAGTATCTCTATCTATAGCCGAGGCAGAGCATATTGCAGCAACAACATGTTGTACATAGGTTCTTTGGATGAAACAAACTTTGACAGATATACAGGTTGAGTATGATGAGCCCATTCCAATCTATTGTGATAATACAAGCGCCATTAGTATCTCAAAGAACCCGGTGATGCACTCCAAGACAAAGCACATTCCAATCAAGTATCACTTTCTATGGGAGTAGGTTGCAAAAAATAACATTAGAGTTGAGTATGTGGGCACAAAAGAAGAAGTGGAAGACATCTTTACAAAACCACTTCCACGAGAATCCTTTGAGTATCTTCACTAGAGACTCGGATTTATTTATACTCTAAAATGAATTCTTTTGAATGTTTATCTTATATGTCTTAGATGTACACAAGGAAGCACCATAAGAGGACAGTTTAGTCAGGGGGAGAATCCCCAGATGGAAAGATACATTTTCCATTGATAACAAAGGAGGAGAGATTTATCAGATGTAGAGGATAAAGGAATGATTCCAGGGGGAGAAATGGTCACAAAGATGCAGAGGACAGAGGCATGGTTCTAGGGGGAGCATGAGTGATATGAATTCAGTATTGCATCAGAGTGTTGCCATCAATGCCAAAGGGGGAGATTGTTGATTCAGGTTGGTTGTCATTGATGTCAACCCTTGAAGAAATCCCGATAGCACAAAGGTTTGGGTAATGGACCCAAGTTTGTTTGATGTAAATATGACTCATTATTGTCTTTTCATGGTTGATAATAAGTACATATGGATGAAGTCCAAAGTGGTCCCCTTATGGTGAAATCCCTCACGAGAAGACGCTTTGTGGATTGAGTTATCCTATAAGTATGGTTAGAGAACCCATTCTTATTTATGGAATAATGAGATGAAGGTCAGTGAATTTGTCAGTGAAACTATCCTATATGGATAGCTCTTTTCATGCCATTTCTGGTGGTATGTGGAACATCACATAACTCTTCACGGTTAGAGAGTTATGGCCATGAGAAGTTGGAGAACCCAGGTTTGGTTAATGGACTCAAGTTTGTTTGATGGATATTGGTATGAGTTTTGATATATTTTCAGAAAATACTATTCTCTATGGATGGTACATGTCATTCCATTTCTGGTGGTATGTGGAACGTCACATAACTCCTCACGGTTTGAGAGTTATGGCCTTACGAAATTGGAGGACCCTCTTATGTCATCTAGAAGCCCCAAAAGGTCAAAGTAGTCAAAGTGTTTTAAGACATTTTAGAAGGTAAATAATAAAGTGAAGTGATGAGTGTACTATAATTGAAATTTAATACAAAATAAATTATTTAAATAAAAAATTAATAGAGAAATTAGAAGTGGGTTAACCCTAAAATAAGGAAAGTGGGCAAAGTGACCTAGAAGATGTTATTAAGGAAGCTACTTGGAGAGTATAAATAAGAGGCAAGGCTCTCTCATTTAATACACACTTGAGAATATTTAATACCTATAGGTTTTTGAGGTAACCAAAGGATATCTAAGTTGAATTTCTGAGGGAAGGTGAAGAAAAGAAGGTCGGAATTCAAGGAAGGATAAATTCTTTTGATGATGCTTTCTAAGGTATGTTATTTATAGGTCATCTCACCATTTTCGCAATAAATGTTTTTCTATAATGATTAATATTGTGAAATTTCTATTCCATTGAGTAAACATATCCAAGTATCTGTGGTAAAAAATTCATTGTGTGGGTCGTTGTATTTTTGGAGTTACACTCCGTGGAAAACAGGGTTTGTGGCTAGTCCTGAAACTAGTAAAAAAAAAGGTGTTTTGGGTAATAACATCATAAATTCTTCATAACAAATCCAAATTCTACAAGACAAAAATTTTTGGTTAGAGTAAAGTCTGTAGTATGTTTTGTAATATTTTTTGATTAATTCAACAAACATTCCTTGCGGGGCACGCTCTACAAGGTCGCTCTCTAGAATAAGACATAATTCAGCAAGGTATGCCATTTTTTCTATAACTCCTTTTCTGAGAGGTTCCAAGTAGTGAAACCCATAGTAATTGCATAAAACAAACTAAAGAACATTGTGTATCAGTTTCATATTTTTATTCATTACATGTACAAAGTTATGATTATTTCAAGTTGGGGTTGTTGACTAATCCAAAACTAGTCATGTGAGACTAAAGAAAAGTTTGATGAAAATGCTAGTCTCTTGTTGTTAAAGTTAAGGAAGGTTTGTAGGTATGTGATCATATACACCAGGTTTATTACAGAGTTACAAATCATATTTGGATGATGAAATTGATGAGGGATTTTAGTTGAGGTACAAGTTGGGTACATGGTTGAGACAAGTAGTTGATGAGTTGGCACATACATGAGGTGTATATTTGATGATGTTGGTACATATTGATGAGTCATAGTTGATAGTGTGACATTGGTTCCATCATTCTAATTCTACTTCAGGGCGGTTGGACGGGGCAAGGACAGGTGGTTGTAGCCACCTTCCGGTTGTAGTCGGAGAACATAGGGGGTTGTAGCCTCCTTTTGGTTGTAGCCACCTTTCGGTTGTAGCCAGAGAACATAGGGGGTTGTAGCCTCCTTCTGGTTGTAGCTAGAGAATTGGGGAGTTGGATCTTCCCTCGGGTTGTAGCCTGAGAAACTAGGGGGTTGGAGCCTCCTTCCAGTTGCAGCTGGAAAACAAAGGAAGTTGGTGCTTCCAATGAATGTAATTCTTGAAGACATATAAGAAAAAACATTTTGTGGTTTTATCCCACTTTGGGTTTCCACATAAAACACTGGTGTACTGTGTATGTGTGTGATTTTTCATCTCTTATTGCTCATTATTCGATAATAATTCTACATTGATATAACACTTGGATTATTTGGTTAAAAAGGGTTATAATTTTGCTATTACTGATTAACCCCCCCTCTCAGTAATCCAACAGTAGTGTCATTCCAAAAATATTATCGGGAGACATGTTGGAGATAATAAATTCCCTCATTGTTTAATTTTTGTATAAGTGCCTTGAGAATAATATGATTTCCTTTTCATTCAATCTAGGGATATTTCCCAATAATAATATCTACACCATTACCAATTTTTCAAATGAGTCAGTTACTGATAAGTGGGAAAGTGTTGATAATATCTTTCCAAACCATAGAGCCATTTTTGGAGGATTTTCGTGGTCTTTGGATCCAATCAATGACAGATTCCAAGGGAAATTATTTCTCCTTGAGGATGTGAGACCAGAGGCCAGAGCTTGTGATGAGTCCCCAAACATTTTTTGCATCCATAGCTTGTGCAAGGAGGTGGATAGTTTTCAACCCCTATCCCCATAGGATTTTGGAATTCAGATTCGTTTCCAAGTGGCTAAAACTAAGGATTTCCTCTCTTCAAAGCCTAATCATAAGAAAATATAAGAGATTTGTATAATTCTCCCGAGGATACCTTTTGGTACCCAGTCTAGAGAATTCCAAAAAAACGGGATAGCTTCCATCACAATTTTTATCAGCACCAACTGAACTACTCTTGAGAGCCATATGTTGTACCATGTGTGTAGTCTCTTTTCCACATTTTCACATACAAAAAAGTTACCAACTTAAAAAGAACTCTCCATAGTTCTCATTTTTTTAGAGTGGCTATTTTTACCTCCAAATCAAAAAGTAGTGCTACTGATAGCACCCTTTTTTGGGGTGGTGATTAAAATTGCGACTTGTTTGAAATCGCAGACTTTACAAGATGAAAAAACCTTAAAATTGACCCTCAAATCGAATAGTGATGCTACTAGTAGTACCAAATTTATTTTTGGAGTTAAAACTTTGACTTGATTGGAACTGTGGCCTTGACAACATGTAACATTATTGAAAAAAAACTTGAAATTGACTTCTAAATCAAAAGTGGTGTTAACTCCCCCGATCGGGGTGGTATTGCGGTCCACCTGGCAGGCTGTGTGCGAGGGAGAAATCCAGCGGAGCACGGAGCCATGTGCTCGGCTCGTGCCCGCTGCAGCTGCCACCCCAGGACTTTAAACTGCATTCAAGGCTGATGGGAGGGGCATTAATCCCACCCCCCTCGACCCCCTCTATGCATCGAACCATGCGGAATTCTTTTGGCATTATCGCCTGGTTGTGTCGCTTAGACTCTGGTTCTGCGATTTTCATGATTTTTCGGGTGCTTTTCATAATCCACCTTGGCTCTGCAGACCTTCTGCAGAAGCCAAGATTTGCCATGCCGCGTCTTCATATGCGCCCTCGTCGGGGCTCTCCCTGGCACCCGCGACGCCCTCGCTCCTCCTCCTCGCCCTCCGGTTCACCCACCCCAGGTCCTCACTGCGTAGCCATAGTCGACACCTCCTGGACCCAGGCATGGCGCTCTCCCCCCGACTTGCACTCCTCCTCTCCCCCGCCGTCACACCATAGCCGTTCTCGTCACAATCAAAAGATGACCTCTCCCTTTCTGCCGCGTGAACACTATGCCATTCTACAGGACCTTTTTTTTGAGCTCCGGGATGGGGTGAATGACCTCCAATTACGGGTCCAACAAATGGAAGGGAGGCTTTCTATCCTTCTTCAACTCCTATCCACTCCCCCTCCAGCCGCTCCAGAGATTTCCAACGATGCTCCTGAGACATCCAGTGACAATGCAAGCAGTTACCAACAAGCTACTACAAGGAAAGGCCAGCATTTCGACGGGACGACAGTTTCTCCAGAGCCCACGACCGCCCTCGCGTGGAAGGAGACTTTGGCACACTCTGTAGGAGGGAACGACGTGGCAGTTTCAGCAGTGGTAGCAGAGGAGAAGGATACCAGCATCCAGGTGCACGAGGATGAGCGCAACAACGCCACGGACATGCAATGGACTGCCAGTGGGACACCTATCACAGAGGAACCTTGGCCTGGCCTCCTGCCCGAGTATGTTCCAAATTATACAGTGCTTGTTCCTTACCTTAGCTCTAGTGGCTCTCATGGTAGTTAATTAGTTTAGATTTTCACTAGCTTTGTTAGAAATTTTGCTACTTATTATATACGGTTGGCTGAACTGGTTTCTCCTCACGGAGCAGTTCAGTAATTACAACCGCATGAATCAACAAATGTACTCTTGATCCTGGTTCTGAGAAGGATTCTTATATAATACAAAAACTTACTTACAAAAAAAAAAAAAAGTGGTGTTAATTGAAAATTAGTTAATTATTTTTTAAAATAAATTTACATTGAAAAACAAGTTCTCTAAGCCATAGGTGCCTATGGAATATAATTCTTTCTTTAGTAAAATAAAAGTCACATATTTTTTTAGGGAAAAAAATTACATTAAAAAGAATAAATCGAAAAAAAGAACAAATGAAAAAAAATCCAGTTTTTAATCAAAATTGAAAAAATAACCAATTTTTTCAAAAACACTCAATTAAAAAATAAATAAATACAAAAAAAAAGTTAAAAAAAAAACAAATTGTAGAAAAAATAAATCCTCTCTATAAACTCAAAGCATTCTGTGTAAAATTGAATTGAGAAACCATCCAGACCTGATATTTTACCCTTCTAAAAGTTGTGGAGTGTATTCTTTAGTTCCTCCATGGTGACCTCCTTCATAAGGCGATCATTATCTTTTGGGTTTATGAATATGGGAAAGAGACCCACAACCTTAAGAATAGAGTCGACAGTGGCCCTAGGATCAATGCTAAATAGAGATTAAAAATGTGATATACCTTCCCAAGCTATGTCCTCAAATGAAGTAGCTTTAGATCCATCCATTCTATCAATAGACCAAACAATATTAGAAAGTTTTTTGCCTCTGGCGAAATGGTGGAAAATTTTGGTGTTTTCATCCCTAGCTTGTAGCCAGAGGGATATACTCCTCAATCTCCATCATTTTTATTTATTCAATAGAATTTTTCTTCTGCTAAGATACAGGAGCTTCTACTCCTCTTTCATCTCATCCGAAGGATGCTCAAAAACCTATTTTTCCTACCATACCTTCATTTTTTCTTCTATTTCAACTAGGGATCTGAACTTGATTTGCTTTCTCTCCTTATTCCAAGAAATGGAGATTTATTTAGCCTTTTTAAAAAAATTCATGAATTTGATGGTGGGGGATTCTAGAAGTTGTGGGTTGAAGGGGGACCAACTATCTTTGATGGCTTCAATATATGTTTGATACTTAAGCCACTGAGTATTAAAATTAAACGGGATGGGGGTCCCCCCCCCCAAGATATTTCCAAAATAATAAGATTGTAATCAGAAACCCCTCTAGGGGCCACCCATTGTCTAGTATGAATATTTCCAATAAGGAGGATCTCAATCAGTAGGAATATGTCTAGGCGTTTTGCAACTCTATCAACCCGTGAGCGCATATTCCTCCATGTGGGTGTGTATTTTTTGAGTTGCATGTCGAAGAAGACCGCCTCATGTAGCTTTTGTATGAATAAGTTACACAGAGGATCATTGTATGCCGAAGAAACCCAAATTTCACAGTCTCCCAAAGTGAAATTTAATTATTCTTCAATAAGGACATAATCCCGAGCAATCAAGGAAGAAAGGAATATTTTTTTCTAGAAGTCTTTTCTGTCCAAATATGGGCCATAGATAATAATGCATAGAAAATCAAAATTAATCTCCCTAGAGTAGAAATGTGTTGGAAAATTGGTTTTCATTGATGTCAACCTTAGAATAATCCCTAAAGCAAATCCCAAAAGCCCCTAAAAGTGATGATGATGTGTCCACTTGAAGAAGCCTTGAAGGAGCCTTGACATAAGTGTATATAACTCCGAAGTGGTCCCCTTATGGCATAGATTTTAAGAATGGACCTCACTAAATGAGATAACATGTGGTTGTTTCCACATACCCACTTTGATTTGTACACAAATGGATCCCACAAGATTTCCAAGATAAATACTACAAACCTACAGATGTCCAAGATAAATATTGCAAGATGGAGATTGTTGAAAGTATTATTTTTGATCAATTTGGATACCCTATATTTGAGTAATTTTTTACCTACATAATTAACTCAAATGAAATCACAAGTTACATGGTTAGAAATATTATTCCAATACCTTTCCAATGGTATATGGAAGTCACTTTAACTCCCTAGGAATGAGGAGATATGAATTTTTTCATCCAACAACCCAACCATAAAATTGGGCAAGTTGGAAGGCATGCTTCCCAAGGAGGAGATCACACATCTTGAGGAAGGCCAACAAGGAACTACCATAAAGGCACACCTCCTTCCATATGCAACACACTTCACCACAAAGGCTAATTCGGGCACATCTCTTCATGGGAGGTTGGGCACAAGTCCCGAGGACCAGGAGTTGGTCAACTAATATAGTTGTTAAGGTTTGGTTCCTTTTCTATCTATTGGTTAGTTAGAATTGGTCCACTTTTGATTAGAACCATTGTATGTTCAACCTATTCTATATAAACTCTTCCTATTCTACTAAATAAAACAAATGTTTCATTTTCTTGTTCCTATCATGTATTAGTTTTGTGTTTCTCTGTGATTTTGTTTTAGGGATTTCTCTGCAATATTGCAGATCAAATGGTATCATAGCACCAGTCCAAGGTGTTTCTACTCCACTAATCATATATTTCATTGGTATATCCAAGAAAACCTAGATCCCTTCTTGGGATGCACTAGGGATGGAATTTTTTTTTCTAGAGGTAATGGATGTGCTAGGGTTTTTTTTCACCCTCCTCTCTTTCTCTCTCTCCAAGAGGTGCGCTAGGAAAACCCCATCCTCCTCTCATCTTAGGAATATTTCCATAGGCGCACTAGGGAAGCCCCCTCCTCATCTTCGTTATGTCACAATTTTCAGAGGTGCGCTAGGGAAACCCATTCCTCCTCCGTTGATTTTGCAGTCTAGAGATGCATTAGGGTTTTTCCCCTCCTCCTCTCTACAGATCAGAGGCCTATCCTTCAGATCTGGATAACAACGACATTATTTTATGAATATCATTCCTCCAAGAAGGGACACTTCAGATGATGATACCTCTTCTGTCAACTCTTTCTCTATCCAAGAGTTTGATTTGGCTCTTCATGAGCTTATTAGATTGCAGCGTTAGACTCCAAATCCTTTGCAACTAGATGCACACTTTCAACTTCCTAAGTTCTCTAGAAAAATTAATGGGGATACTGTGGATTCTTCGATTAAAAGTCTCTCTACATACTTCAAAACTCATCACGACATCTCCAACGAGGATAAGCTTCATATTGACAATTTACAAATGGAAGGCATTTCCCAGGTCTGGTGGGATACTCTACCCATTGGGACCCAACTTATTGTGGATTTGTAGGAATCTTCCTCGTCTTCTACTCCTCCTATCGACACTTGGGAAGTGCTCCGTAACATATTTTATCCTCCTAACTACCATCAGAATATTTTGGCTCACTGGTTGTATCTCCACCAATTCTCAAACCAGTCCATGCAACAATACATTGAAATATTTACCAATATCCTTATCTAGCTTCAAATTCAGGACTCTGAAGAGGTACTCATAGTAAATTTTAATTTATGTTTATTGATTTTCTTACGCAGAGAGGTGGATATTTTTTACATTAGTTCTCTGGATAAGGATTTATCTCGTGCTCTAGAAGTTGATAATTATCTAGCCCCCCAATAGAAATCCCCTTAATCTCATCCTAACTCATCTTCCATGTGCTCCTCTCCAAATTCTCCCTCTTCCTATAAGTATGCTAAATGGTGCACATTCCATAAGTCTTCTTTCCATAACATTGTTGATTGTCGTGTCCTACATAATCCGTCTACTGCAAAAAATATTTTTGTTGATCCTCCTGAGTCCTCATCTTCAACGCCCCTTCCTTATGAGACAATATCTTTAGACAATCCCACGGCTGCATACCCCTCTTTTCTTTTGATTCCTATTGATTATAACGCTACCTCGATTTTCCGTCTCTTCACCCACAATTTCCAAATCAAGCAGTCTCTTGTTATTCTCATTTATTGATAATGGCAGCCAAAATAATTTAGTATCTCAAGATTTGTTGAATCGATTAAACCTTCCCACCGCCCCTCATCTCTCTCCTTATCAATTAGGGTGGGTTCATAAGTACATACCTCGTCTCATGGTCACATAACATTGTGGTGTCACCTTTTTCATTGGAACCTTTCATGATTCTATCCTTTGTGATGTGTCTTCGTTGGATTGTGCGGATATTATTTTGGGAATCCCATACTAGGAACAATGTGATGACATCTACCATGCTCACACCCACCAGTATCACCTCAAATAGGATGGCCGAACTTATGTTCTTACATTTTCATCACTGAAATCTCCTCCTATGCTCACTAACCAAGCTACCGTCTGCCAAGTAAGCCTCAATAAATCCCTCTCCTTATGATTTGTGCACCCTATTAAGCTAGATCATACACCCTAGTCCATTTCACCTGATATTTTTGTTGTTCTCTTTGAATTTTCTGATGTGTTTTCTCCTCGGGAAGGCCTTCCACCTCAACACCCTATTGAGCATTCTATCGACCTCATTCCTGGTACTACTATTCCTAATTCCCCTTCGTACCGCTTGGATCCTCATGAGGATGAGGAAATTGAATGCCAACTCCAACAACTTCTCAATGATGACCATATCCAACCCAATCTCTCTCCTTGTTCCTCCCCCACCTTCATTAATCCCAAAAAGGAGGGTGGAGAGTGGCGTTTAGTCACCGATTATTGAGCTCGTCCTGTTTGCAAACCTTGGCTCGTAACAAGATCACTTTTCTAAGGATCTACAAGCTTCCCAAAAAATTTATAAGGTCCATCATGGTGTGAAAAGGTTGTCACATGGAGTTTCAATGCTTTCAATCCCAATTTTATCACAAGATGAAGCCACTCCACTATGGTCCTTACACAGTTTTGCAGAAAGTTGGAGACAATGCTCATCGTCTTGACATTCCTCCACAGTTGGGTATTCACGATGCGGTAAGTGTGAACAATCTCAAATGCTATGAGCCTCCACTCCTGGAAGAAGAGTTCACCATCTCACACCCCTATGAGTTGATTCCAAATTTCTAGGCACCTCTCCTTCAGGACACAGTGTTGGATACACGCACCACCACTACTTGCACTCATCAACACACTTCCTTTCTGGTGGGTCACAAGGGTTAACTTCCATCCCAAGCTAAATGGTTATAATAGTCTTCCATGTCTCAACAATTTATGCACTTTCTCACAGAAGTCGAGACACTTCCGAGCTTAAACATGGAGAAATTGGGTAGGTTGGAAGGCACACTCCCCAAGGAGGAGAGTAAAAATCTCAAGGAATACCAGCAGAGCACTACCATATATGTGCACCTCCTTCTAGATGCAACACACTTCACCATGAAGGCTAGATGGGGTGCATTTATTCCTGGGAGGTTGGGTACAAGTCCCGAGGACCGGGAGTTGGTCAACTAAGATAGTTGTTAGGGTTTGAGACCTTTTATACCTGTTAGTTAGTTAGAATTGGTCCACTTTTGATCAGAACCATTGTATGTTAAGCCTGTTCTATATAAAGGCTTACTATTCCACTAAATAAAATGAATGGTTCATTTGCTTGCTTTTATCATGTGTTGCTTTTGTCTTTCTCTGTGAAATTTTTTTAGGACTTTCTCTTCAGTATTGCAGATAAAAAATTGAGTTCAACTCGGCTAATTTTTGGGGACACAATTACCATAAATACAGGATATAATTTCACATTTTCAGTGTAACCAACGAAGATATCAAGTCTGAGGTGTGTTGAAGGTGACGGGGTTTCTTTATGGTGTGCAAGAGAAGTCTAAGGGATTCTCTTAAGGTATTTCTTATTCTCAGGGTATGCTATAACGTTGTGATGTTGTCGTAATATTATGAGGTTGTCGTATGCATTGTTGTGAGGTTGTGATGTTGTTGTATGCTATGATATGAAGTTGTGATGTTTTTGTGATGTTTTGCGATTGGATCTTGTCATTAGTGGACGTAGTCGTGAATATATGTTGTCGTAAGTGATTACATATTGGGAATGATGCTATGAGGATTGTTAGGGTTTGAAGGATTGTCAGTGGAATGAAGCATGTAGGTGAAGTCATAAGTACTAAGTGTATGAAGATCTTGGATTAGTGATATCTAATTGAGTTGGTGCTCAGTTGAGAATATTGGTGTCTTCATTCAACAAGTTGGTTCCTGTGCTTTAGGGAGTGGGTGCTTCCTTCCAATTGGAGATGGTAAAGCCAACGGTTTAGTGCCTCCTTCTAGTTGGTGTTGGTAAATCAAGGAGTTGGAGCTTCCTTCGGGTTGGTGCCTATAAATCAGGGTGTTGGTGCCTCCTTAAAATTGGTGTTGGATAATCTTGGAATTTGGTGCTTTCTATGAATGTAATCTTAACATGATATAAGAAAATAATTCCATGGTTTTCTCCCATTTGAGTTTCCACGTAAAATCATTTTCTTCTATGTATGTTTTTTTATGATGAATGACATTGTTAATGGTTAATGTTTACATGATGTGCTTCAGGTTAAAAATGGTAAAACGTTCTCAATATTGATTCACCATGCCCTCTCAATATTGGTGAATATTCCAATAATTGGTATCAGAGCAGGTTCCTTCAAGAATAATATAACCACATGAAGGAATATCATGGATAAACAAGGAGAATTTACCAAAAATGAAACACCATTGTTTGATGGGAAAAAATATGCTTTTTGGAGAATAAGAATGAGAACATTTTTGCAGGCACAAGGATTTGATGTTTGACAAGTTGTAGTAAATGGATACACTGCACTAGATTCTCCCCCGATAGATAATGTTGGGAAAAATATCATTGAATACAATTCAAAGGATATGAATGCTATTCTAAGTGGTCTAACAGGTTCAGAATTTTTTAAGGTTATGCATTGTGATTTTGCAAAGGAAATCTGGGACAAGCTAAAGAGTTTTTATGAAGGAGATGTTAAAGTCAAAGGGGCCAAGCTTCATACTTACAAAGGACAATTTTAACATCTAATAATGAAGGAAGATGAATATATTGCAACTTTTTTTCTTCGATTCAATGGAATTGTGAATACTATAAGAGGAATGGGAGAAACGATTGAAAATTCAGTTATTATGAAAAAGATACCGAGATCTCTCCCAATGAGATTTGACCCTAAAATATCATCTCTAGAAGAAATACACTATCTGGCTACATTGAGCATGGATGAATTACATGGAATACTTACAAGATATGAAATGAGAACAGAACAGGAAAATCCATCCAGAAGGAAAGCAACTTTCAAAGCCTCCAAGAAGACAAGAAAGAACAAACCAAGGTCAAAACTTTGCTCTATCAATAGTGATGATTTATAAAATGAAGAAGAATCCAACTTTATGAGAAATCTGAAAAGAGGAAACGACAAGTACAAAGGTAAGCTTCCTTTCAAATGCTTTAATTGTGGTAAAGTTGGCCATTTTTCTTCCAAATGTACTTATGCAAGGGGTTCAAATAATGATGAATAAGAAGTTCCTAAGAAAGAAAAGAAATATTAGAAAAGAGACAAGAAAAGAAATAAAGGAATATTTTTGAAAAAGAAAAGCCTTTGTTCAAAAGATGATAGTTGATCATCCGATGAAGATGACGATAGTGACAATGACTCAAGAAGAGTATTATTTAGGGCGTTAGAGACTCAAGAGGAAACTACTAAAAATAATGAAGGAGACTATGAATAAGAAGGAGAACTGAATCTTGAGGCATAATTGATCAATGCCTTAAGTGATATAAGAATAGCAAGGAAGAAAAACAAGTCTCTCAAAGAGGAATTAAGTAAACTGAAGGAAGGTTTTCAAAGCCCTAACAAAAATTCTAAATAAGCCAAGAAGACTATCATGTATCTAAATATTTTGTTGGAATAAGCCAAAGTGATTGAATAAACACTCAAGAGACAACTTGACGAAAAGAAGAAAATAACAGAGACTTTGGAAGTTGAAATAGTCTCACTAAGAAAGGAACTATAGAAGGACATCCAATTAAATTTTGAAAATAGCACCAAAATACAAAATGAAATCATATGTAATAAAAAACCATTCTATTAAAAGTTTGGACTTGGATACAAAAAAAATAATATTTATGAGGGTTCAAGCTCTATGAAGACAGGAAATGAAGCAGAGCAAATAAGTTATGCAGATACCATCAAGGGTTCCATCAAGAAAGAAAAATGCAATCCTCTAAAGGAGGACATACAAAAACTAGAAATAAACAATAATAAAGAAGAAGATCGTGCATTCAAAGGAACATTAAATAAACAACCAACAATGAATAAGATCCAAGCAGAATATCATGATTTCAGAAAAACAACACCAACTAGAAGACTACCCACACCAGGTACCAAAATATTTTTCTTGGCTTGTGTTATTCTTGCAATAATTTTGGGCATAAAGACATAAATTGTAGAGCCTATTCAAATGGTAGAAACACCTGGAACAAAAGTAGTTATGAAAATCCCAAGAATCATTATGAATAAAATTATCCCAAAAAGCCTCGTGAGGCATTTGACATAAATTATAACAGTTTTGGGTCTTTGGGTTATGGAATTGAAAGCCACAAATGTAACAATTTTGGACATGTTATTGCACTATCTATACTTTCCAAAATCCTAAAGGAAAATAGGCCTAGATTGACGTAACACAGAGATAACCCTATCACTGTCACCCTAATAGGGTACCTCTTTCTCTTTAGGAGGAGGAAAGCCTCACTCAAAGGGAGACATTCCAAGCCCTAGTTGGTTGATGAAGGGAAAAAATATACGGTGAAGACCCACCCCTCTCTCTAGGTCACTCAACAGAAGAAGTCACTTGGGTGAAGTTTAAAGGGACAAGGGAACATGAAAATGGGTTTGTACCTACCCTTTACCAATGAAACATCAAACGTTAGTAGAAACAGTTATAATCAATGACTTCTTAAACAAATTATGTGTTGCTTGAACAAGTTACTATACAATAAAAATGAGATTACAGTAGCAACAATATATCTTGAAAGGTGCAAGTTATTATGACAAGGAAGAGATACAACAATCTTGCAAAATTGATAATGCTTTATCACTCACAATTTTCAAGATAAACACAAGTCAATAAATGACTTAAATGGTTTTCCAAATATTTATAGCAACATTTATTCAATGATCGTGGCAACAATGGAAACCACTTCAAAAAAGTACTATAATAAAGCAATAAGACACTACTTCAATATCCAATGATTATAGTTTGCTTAGTACAAATTCCCAATGGTTTTATGGATGATTTTAGGGTTGTTAGGGGTTGCGACAGTGGTTTTTGCAACAACTATGACAACGGTAACAACTTCATAATTTACACTTTAGAAAGGAAATTAAACATACACTTTGACACTTATTTATATTACCTTTCCTTATACAAATTCTTGGATGACTTAGATGGTTAGTAGGTTGATATAAGCTGCAAAATGATAGTTGTAGCAGTGATTATGACAACATCAAATTAGATGTTATTATTTCTAGACTAGGTTAGCAAATTAGTAGAGTATTAAGTGAAAGAGTTTGAGTTGAGTCTTGTCAAGAAATAAAAGAAGAGGACTAGTGCCTTCAAGGGTAATGGAGTCAAGGAGGGTGACTTCTTCTAAGGCTGCAAATTAATGATGATGATGCACAGAATTCTAAGAGGGAAAAAGCATAGGAGAAGTAGTAACTTAAGTCCTCCAAGACTTTGACCTCAAGAGACAAGATGCTAGCGTGTAGGAAATTATAGGCCCTAGTTCCTTGCTCTCCTTAGAATTTTTATGGATTAAAACTTATGCAACAATAAACAAGTACAAAACCCTTAGAGTGATAGAAATTTAGGGCTCTAGGGTTTCACTAGTTACTAGATCAATTTAGTGAAAAGATTGGCAAATAAAAAGTAAGAAAGTTACAATTTAAGTTCCTTACTTCAAGCATTAAATACACCATGCAATTTTATAATCTTGTATGAGAAAATAAAACCATAGAATAAACCATTCAATAGATTACAAAATGTAGATTTCACTTACTTGCACCAAGAATAATCATGAGAATACCATGCAAGATCAACATAAAACTTCCAAAATTGATCCAAGTTGCAAAAATCAACCTTAAACTAGAGTGGTGAGTCAAAATTTCAGCCAATAACCCTAATAGGGTGCAAATTTCAGACCTCTTGTCTCAAATGACAAGTTGTGATGTGAAAATGAGAGTAGTTTATGTTTATTTATACAAAATTTTGACCTTTAATTCATCTTTAGGTCAAAAACAAGGCCAACCTAGCCAATTTACAACAAAAAATCAATTTTGACATAATTAAAATTAATTTGCATCTAGAAACACCTCCAAGGGTGGCGTCATGCCCCTCTAAGGTGATGGTGAGCCCTAGATGTGGAACGTTGAGCTGGAAAAGTGGGGTACTTGGCCTCTAAAGGCCCAAAATGATGCCCACATGTGCCACCAGGCTCACAAGTGCCTCCAAAAATGAAACCCTAGCTCTTGATGATGTCTAGGTCTATCATGGTGACCTCCAGGGCCCTCAAGATATAATGTCCATGTGGGAGGAGAAAGCTCCCCTGGGTCTAAGTATGGCAAGGTGCCTCCAAGGGAAACTTCCTTCTTTCTCCCGGTGCAAGTTTTCAATCCCTGTCATGCCCCTTGGCTAGGGTCTCAACATCCATCAGTGGGATTTGAGCCCTATGAAGGTCTAATCTAGTCATTCCCTCATGTGCACCTGTCCACCAAGAAAGGTCCTACAGTAATAGCAAGTATTCCCTCCAGGGGTTCATAAGTCATAGGGATCATAGCATGTAAATCATATCCAATAATTAAATTACCCAAACATGTGCATCAAACCCCCCTTAACCCAAAAAAATGTTCAAAGAAGTTATGCAATTTGAAAAGTCAGGTTTGGAGAAGGTCTCAGAGTGTCTTATTGGGCTAACCTGTCTCAAGTTTGGGGTGTTTCACAGGTGGGATCTATTCCAAGTCATGTAAGTGTATGAGGTGGCATAGGGTAAATATTTTGGCATGGGGTGCATGTGATAACATGGAAATGTAAAGTCTTACCTGTGGGTTCCTTTGTAGAGAGAAATTTGCACCTTTTCATGAATGCAATTGTTTCCTAGCCCATTCATTTCCTTTTACTCTTAGCTTTATTTATTTTGATCTTTTTCTCTTGTGCTTCAAGGAAATAGTTGAGGGCTATTGTCTTGGCCTTATGACCAGAGGTAACAACATTATCCACAAACATTTCATGGAAATGAGAATGCTGGATATGCCACCAAGAGACACTGCCCTGGCTTGGTGACCAGATAGGTGGCAGTTTCATAATTCTACATGTCCATGGTCATAATAGGTCGACTCGTGATGCGACCTCCTATCCATCAACTAATACCTTGAGTGTTTATGTTATCTTATGGGTCCCCTTTTCTTACTAAGAAGCTTTTCACTACTTTATTGAGGATCCCTGGGCGAAGCATATTGAAGGTTTCAACATTGGATTTTAACTCTTTCCATCTATTTTTACCCTCTAGGCCTTTAGCCCCTTCTTCCCACGAGGTAAGGTACAACCTTTCCTAGTATAGTCAATCCCAATGCCCAAACAAGGATAAGGGAGATGAAAGGAATAAAAATGGAAAGTGGTAAGTATGGAGGGAACGAACGATGACTTTTCATAGAGCCACCCAATGGCAACCCATCCTAAAGGGGAATCAACTTACTAAGGCACCATGTCACCCTTCTAGGTATGAATGAGGCAAAGAGCATAATTTCCAAGAAAACGTCATGAAATGAATAAGGATTCAATACAACATATTCAAGTGCTTCAAAAATCAGAGTGATACATACCATGATACCTGGAATCATTACCTCATGGATCAAGACTCATCGCTACTTTAGGACTAGGTTGGTGGGATGGATATTGCTGTTGGTGATAAAATGGATTTCACTAAAGAAAAAAGGGGCCCTCTGGGGACATGCTCAAGTCGTTTGGCTCTCGGTACTCCATGTCTAGGACCTGTGGACCTTGAGACATGATCTCATTATTTATCCCTAGGCTAGGGTATAACATGACACATAGCCAGAAATTGTAGAAGTGATTTGATAGTTTCTTCAAGGGAAACTAGGCATGTTCCTTTCAATCATATAGGGGAACAACAAAGAACTTGGAAAAGGAAGAAAGAAGATTCAAAGGTTGAGCAATGTGGGTATTTCTTACAAGCCCAAAATAGAAGAATCCATTGTATATTGATAGTGGATGCTCAAATCCTTTGACTAGAGACAAAAATCGATTTGTAACATTAAAGAAAGAAAAAGAGGGGTTTGTCACATTTGGCAATGATAACTCAGCCAAAATTATAGGAAAAGGTGCAGTGAGTCTTGGAAACAAAGATGTTGTGGCATAAAATGTCCTACTTGTTGAAAATATGAAGCATAATTTGTTAAGTGAGACAAATTTTTTATGAGGGACACATACTTATATTCAATTCAAAATACTGTGAAATAAGGAAAGAAGGATCAGGCATACTAGTGGCAACAACAAGGACTCCAAACAACATATACATCTTGGATGAGATCGAAGAAGAAAGATGTTTTTTTGGGAAAAGAAGATGAAATTTGGCTTTGGCATAAGAGAATGGGCCATATACACTTTGATAATATTGTCAATATCAACAAAAAGAAATTTGTAAGAGAAATGCAAAAAATTACAAAGCCAATGAATATTATGTGCAAGCACTACAAACGTGGAAAACAAACAAAAGTTGAATTCAAGACAAAGGAATACTCTACAACAAAACCATTGGAGATTATACACACTGGTTTATGTGGGCCTAGGAGAACAAAAGGACTAGATGGTGAACAATACTTCATGCTACTCATTGATGACTACACTAGAATGACCTGGGTTTGCTTCCTCAAGAAAAAGTCAGAAGCTTTCGAATGTTTTAGCGTATTTAAGGAACTGGTTGAAAATGAAACTGATTTGAAAATAAAATGCTTAAGATTAGATAATGGAGGTGATTTTAATCCAAATGAATTCAGGGATTTATGTGAAGAACATGGAATAAAAAGACAATTATCAACAACTAGAACACCTCAACAAATTGGATTTGTGGAAAGGAAAAGCAAAAATGTACAAGAAATGGCCAGAACCATGTTGAATGACTCCAAGATAAGTGATATGTTTTGGAGACAAGTAGTGCATACAACCATTCATATATTGAACAAAGGATTGATTGGAAATAATAGTGATAAGAATCCATATGAGTTGTGGAATGAAGGATAGCTAATCTCAATCACATTAGAGTGTTTGGAAGGAAGTGTTAC
>ML807648.1:63875-75470 GCA_009831015.1 Picea engelmannii
CACACACACACACACACACACACACACACACACACACACACACACACACACACTGGTTTATGTGGGCCTAGGAGAACAAAAGGACTAGATGGTGAACAATACTTCATGCTACTCATTTATGACTACACTAGAATGACCTGGGTTTGCTTCCTCAAGAAAAATTCAGAAGCTTTCGAATGTTTTAGGGTATTCAAGGAACTGGTTGAAAATGAAACTGATTTGAAAACAAAATGCTTAAGATCAGATAATGGAGGTGATTTTAATCCAAATGAATTCAGGGATTTATGTGAAGAACATGGAATAAAAAGACAATTATCAACAACTAGAACACCTCAACAAATTGTATTTGTTGAAAGGAAAAGCAAAAATGTACAAGAAATGGCCAGAACCATGTTGAATGACTCCAAGATAAGTGATATATTTTGGAGACAAGTAGTGCATACAAACATTCATATATTGAACAAAGGATTGATCGGAAATAATAGTGATAAGAATCCATATGAGTTGTGGAATGAAGGATAGCTAATCTCAATCACATTAGAGTGTTTGGAAGGAAGTGTTACATAAAAATGGAAGACAAGAAGATTGGAAAACTTAACTCCTAGGTGGATGAAGGCATATTTGTTGGGCACTCATGCAAAATAAAAGTATATAATTGCTACAATATAGGACTCAACAAAATAGTGGAAAGAATCAATGTAAAATTTGATGAAATAGACTTGCTGACAGGAAGGAAAGAAAAAATTCAAACATCTTTGAGGAATAGGAAAATGAAGAACTAAAACAAGAAGAAGAAGAAGACAAATAACAACAAGAAGAGAAGCAGTCAAAATCAGAACGAGAAGCAAACAACCAGCAAGATTTTCAGACACCTTCTAGGACACCTAACCACTGGGTTCAGAAGAATCATCCACCAAAACAAATAATTGGAGATAGAAGTGTTGGAGTAGAAACCAGAAGAAGAAAGAAAGAACATACACCTGAACAAGGACATTTTTCATTGTTATCCACAGTTGAACCAAGTAACTTTGAGGAAGCCATAAAATATGAACATTGGATCAAGGCTATGGAAGAAGAGCTAAGTCAAATAAAGAAGAATGAGACATGGGAACTATTTCCAATACCAAAGGAGAAAAATGTGAGTGGAACAAAATGGGTCTTCAGAAACAAGCTAAATGAAGATGGACATGTAACCAAAAACAAAGCAAGACTAGTGTGAAAAGTATATTCTCAAGTTGAAGGAATAGATTTTGAAGAAACCCTTGCTCCCATGGCCAAAATGGAAGCAATCATAATGTTCTTGGCTTATGAATGATCCAAAAGAATCAAAGTGTATCATATGGATGTAAAATCAACTTTTCTAAATGGAGAATTAGAATAAGAAGTCTACATAGAACATCCATAAGGGTTTGTACTATTAGAAAAGGAAAACTATGTTTGTGTATTGAAGAAAGCTCTATTAGTTGGGGATGGTGATTTTGGGAGGTGTCCACAGAATAAATCCTGAGAGAGAAAATCATCGATAAATCCATCTGTCATTGTGGAGATTAGTGCCAAGAAATGAAAGGTTGCAGGTGGCAAGTACAAGAGATCCACAGAGGCAACAACATCATGAGGAGATGTGGGAATGTAGATCAATCATTTGCAAGAGGATTTGGATCAACTTCAACGGAGTATGCACAAATTGACGGCTGATAAGGGCATTTAAAAATACATAGGGACAAATCGAGGGCCATCCCATCACAATGAGGAGGGGGAGTAGTGCTTGTTCTAGAAGCAGTAGAGATCGAACATCTAAGATCATCCCAGGAGGGGAATGAGTGGTGTGTGCAAAGCAGGTGTCTGTGGAGTGATAAAAAAGACCTGAAATGTCGATTCCCATAAGTGGGTCCTCCAAGAAATCAACTAGATCCTCCTCGTCGTCCATCACGTCATATCAGTGGGGGCAGGGATAGCTAGATTTGAGTGTGGGTGGCATCATAACAGCTTCAAAAAATAATCCATTGTGGAAACCCTAGAAAACCCGTGATATTGTATAATGTATATTATTGTGGATATTGTATAATGTATATTTTATATCTTTTTAAAGTGTTCTATATCAATTTCATTTGATCACAACGGAATTACACATCTCCCTCAGAATTTACTATAAAAAGGTATTAATTTTATATCTCTTAATGTTTATAGTTCTTTTGCAAATCGTATATAATGTTAAACAAATATATTATAATCTTCCATTGATTTCATAATTTCATAATTTATCTATTATATATTATATATTTTTTAAACTGTTATGTATCAGTTTCATTTGATAAAAGAAGGAATTATACATCTCCCTCACAGTGGACTATAAAGAGAGTTTTAAGTGTGATAAATAGCCTAAAGTTGAGATTTTCAAAACAACAAAAAATTTATAATATCAAAACCAAAAAAAGTTAAACTTTTGTTTATATCTATATGTACAATATCTAAAATTTGTAATTTTTTAGAAATTCTTAGTCAAAGGGATTAAGAAAAAGTCATGCTCTATTGTTTTTAAGTAGTTTGGTTGTAGTATTGTTTTGTGTATTAATTTTTTTAATTATTAATATTGTAGTGGTTTAGGTCTTTTGATTTGTAGTTATTTTTTGTATTATGTTAACTACTTTATTGAATATGTTGATGATGAGTTCAACTTTTAGCTATTAAACCTTAAACAAAAAACAATCCTAGATCCATTGATTGTCTTTAATATTTTGTTTAGTTATAATTTCAAATATTGGATATAAGCTTTCTTAAATATTTTTATGTTTAAAATATTTGAAAATTATCTTATTATGTTCCATGTTATTATAATTAAGTACTCTTTGAATTTGGATATGAATTTTTTAAGAATTTGATTTTGAATGGAAGAAGAATCGAGTTTAAATTTTTACAATTAAAAACATTTACATTTTGACATTAAATTATATGATTATGTTCACTGATATATATTAAATATTGTGAGATAGATTGAAGTTATTTATATAAGTCTATTGAAACAAAATGAATTTACTTTATTTTATAAATTATCTACACGACATGGACTAAGTTGCTCCTAACCCTTATCTCATAATTAAACAATTATTACAAAAAATAGAAATAACACTCTTTTTGAGGATTGAATTTGGAAATTTCAATTCCTTTCAAAAACCATTTTTCACATGCCATTTTCACGTTAGATGAAGGGAGAAATATTTTTAAGAGTATAAAATGAAAAAAATACACACATACATGTGAACAAACTCTCACAAGCTCCATAAAACATCGTGGGTAGAAATAATTGTTCAAATGTCCTTAGTACACCCACATCAAATCACTATTTCAAAATATGTGTTACAATACAGACCTTCAAATAAAATTTTAAATCAAACCAAGTAATTCATTACCTTTCTTAAGGTTCAATAAATCAAATTTTCCCTCAATAGAAGTTGACCACCACCACCACCACCACCACCACCACCACCACCACCACCACCACCACCACCACCATCATCATCATCATATATATATATATACTTTTTTTTTTTTCCTTAGAAAAAAATCATATTATATTTCAAGTAGAAATTTAGTACATTCTTCAACAGAATAAAAATGGTCCTTCATAAGACCGAAATATTTTCCAATTGATCTGCACTATCATCAATAGTGTACCAAAAAGGAACTCTAAAACTTCTGCTATACAAAAATAGACAAAATCTCTTAACTTTACTGCATAAACATAAGGTTCAATAACTAAATCTTTGATATGTAAATTGCCAAACCAAAAGATGAAGATATACTAGCAAAACTATATATTTTGAAATATAAAGGACTTGGATGATACCATAGTCCCTAATCTACATTCATATTCAAACACCTGCAAAAGAGAACCCTACAAGCCTGCTTTTGAAATAGAGTTTGCATGATCATTGAACTACCTGAAGATGTGGCCATAGTGATCGAGCTAAAAGAGTTGGACAAATCCCTTAAATGAATGGCCAAATTGAAAAGACCCAATCTTTGGATTTGGTTTTATCCCTTCATCCATATGATTGTAAGTTAAGAGTCTCCAAATACTTGGTACACCTTTGCTATGGGAATCCCTTAATAAGAGGAGAAGCCCATAAAGTTCCCCCAAATTATTGGTCCCCTCTCCAAGGAAAACCTTCCCTTAAAAATAATCATTTTCATTTATATGAACATATCCAACACTACATTTTGTCCCATTTTCTTGGCTTTCTCCATTGAAAACCCCCCAGGGGGTGGATTTGTCTATATGTGGCGGAATTATCACCCACCATTTTGTAATATTCCCACCATCATGAAAGTGATGTAAAATGGATAACGCCTGAGCTGCAACCTAAAAACTAGGAAAAAACACATCTTCAAATATCACTTCATTCTTGGAAATCAATAATATCCACATAAATAGAAATGGAACATGTCTAAAAATTTCAAGTTTTGAGAGGAGAGCCAATGTTTTAGATTCTCCAACACTATAGGTTTATTCCACAGATCCAACATTCCTAAGGAGGATTCAAAATTTGCCACATCTATTTGGTGAAGGGATACTCACAAAAGAGATGAATATTAGTTTCATTACTTGTTCAACATAGAGAGAACCAACCTGGGCCTTCCATATTATTTTTCTAGATTCTATCCCAAGTGGGATTTCAGTCAAGAATGACGAGCCACATCAGTTGTTTACATTTTGTCAAGGCTTCCACTTTCCAAATTTTTCTCCACCACCACTCATATGTCATAGATTAAGCATTTAAGCATGTTTTATACCTAGAAGAGACATCTTAAGGACTATAATCTCCATTCCAAAGCCAGGATATCTCATCAGTATGTGTTTTCATTCTAACATGCCCATTTTTTAACTCTTTGATGCAAGAGCATCGCTCCACCTCACCACACGCTATCTGATTAGCACAAGTGGTGTGCATTCAAAGAAGGGAGAGGCATCTCCCTCTCATTTTTCCTTCAAAATATAAATCATGATTAAGGCAATTAATGTTGTCGTACTGGTAGATCCAATTTTTGCCTTCGCACAAGTTGTAGATGAGATCGCCATTAAGTGGTTGACGGTAGGAGGGATCTACATCCGATTTGGATCAGATTTCCATCATTGTAATCTGCCTCATTTGTCAGGCATTTTGAATGGTGATTAGACACCACTAGCTTAGCTTGGAGGGAAGCTCATCGATCCCCTCTTGTATAAATCTTTGTATTGTATGTCTGTAGAGGCTACCGGAGTTTGACGAAAAATCATTGTAAGCCAAGATAGATAGGAGGTAGTAGAGTCAGAGATTGTTGAGATTCGAAACTCATTCATAGTCCAGTCTCACATATTGTAATGGAAATTCCACCATTAATAGAAAATAACATATTTTCATGTTTGCCAATTTCTTTGTACTGGATGTTTAGTTGTGAATGTCACTCATATGCGTTTTTACTATAGATGTATATTAGAAATCGTCTGCAGGGGTAGAATTATCATCTTCTATATGTGAGTGTGTTGAGTTAGTTCTGGTTCTCGAGGCTAAGTGTAAGGAGTGCACGATAGAGGGTGGAAACTCTATGAGCCTACGCAAGAAGTGCATGTCTGAACTCATACGAGTCAGAAAAGAAGCTGCCAGGAGGGCACACCAGGATAATTCACAAATTCAAAGGAGAATTTCAAGGTTGTTGAATACCTTGGAAGGAAAGGTTGTGTGGGAGGAAGCATAACAAATAGTTGTTGAACACTCTGTAAGACTCTGCCAGGAGGGCCTAGAGCAAGTGTGAGCATGCACATGAGCAACATATTATGGAGTGTTGGATGCGTTGAGAGAATCCCAGGTTGTTGAACACTCTGAGGAAGGAATGGAGATGCCTTAAGACTTCTGGGAGGGATCAAGGAGAAGTTGTCAGAAGACTCAACGAGCGCAAGGAGGGTGACAAGGATACAATAAGTTCATCTTACAAGCTCAGGTGGAAGAGTGTTAAGTTTCTAGGAGAGCACTAGAAATTTCGTGGAAGGGAGGCAGGAGAATCGAAAACCTCGAAGGTTTTGAGCCAAGAAAATTCGCAGAAGAGCTAGCCTAGAACTCTGCAAGGGGTGTAGAAGAAGACCAAAAATAGTCTAAGTATCGGGCAGAAAAAGTGCTAAGTGTGAGCACAGGAGAAAGGACTCGCGAAGTACCGAAGTGTGAAGGACTCGCCAAAGTCCCAAAGGGAGGCATAATCGTCCATCTTTGGGAGAAGAAAGGTGGCAAGAGATCAGGAGATCTAAGAGTTGGAGCTCCGGGAGGTTTACCAAGAGAAAACAGAAATCTCTGTGAAGTCGCAAAGAGCGGTTTGAATCAAGACTGTTGGATATGAAAGGGACGCATGGAAGCGATCCACACATGTTGGAGGAGTAGCACTCCGGGAGATATCAGAGGAGGATAGCAAGAGACTCCCGAAGGTCGGAGTCCGAATAGATCACAGTCATCGATCTAAAGGAGGCACGGGGACTGTTGATCCTCACGCCATTTGAGTTCTTTGATTCAAAGTTTGGGAATGTAGGAGGTGGTTGTTATGGAAGAAGCCGAAGCCCGAAGCCTGAAGTGATTTTTATGGTTTAGCCCTAGGACATAGCCCGAGGTCACATGATAAAAAGGGCATGGCACGGAGAACGAGTGCCTCCACCAAATTTCTTCAAAGGGCCAAGAAGAGAGTCGTGGGGTTAAGAGGACACGCACTTTGGAGAAAGAAGGACCTATGATAAAGTTTATCGGGTTCTAGCATGGAGCTGAAGAGTCAATTTGACTCATGTGTTGAAACGATCCTAGATCGGGAGGTCACGCAGTCTCGAGGAGAGAAGGGGAAGGTCTGTGCCAGAGTGGTATCAGAGCCTGAAATTGTTTTCAGGTAAGTGGAGAGTAGACAGCCACATAATTTATTTTTGTAGGCAGAGGGGACAGTTTGGCTACATCAAGTAGAGTCAGAGCTTGAATTCGCCCGTAGACAACAGGTGAAGGGAGACAAAGTGCGATACTATGTGGAAACTGTTGCAAGGTGTGCAACAAATGATAAACAACCAAGTGGGTTGCAAGTGAATCAAGATGGTTGCTAGAGGTCATGAGCACGGTCGAAGAGGAGACTGCCCGCAGAAAAGCAAAGCAGAGATGGACAAGGAGCTCAATGAAATCCGAGCAGAGTTGGAGAAGATAGCATTTAAGATGCAGCAGGAGGAAAAGGTACGCTGGAGATATGAGTGGCCTTTGAAAAGGACAACTAAGTGGCATGTTCGGAATTTGTTGGCCAAGGGGAAGCAACAAGTGTTAAAGAGGTGGTTGAGATATGCCGAAAGCCTCAATTTCGAGGGAAAGAGATCTGGGAGAAATCTCGTAGGTTTCCAGGTGGGAAATAAGAAGGGATCAGTTAATCTCGTAAACTATCAGGAGGGCAGAGGAGACATATTGATTTTCCAAGTGGGCAAGGGAGAAGAGATGAGCTCAGCTGAGAGTTCATGTCAGCAGGGGGTGTTGACAAATGGAAAGGAGGCAGAAGAAAGTTCTCATCAATATGAGGATACATGCGGAACTGCGAGCCGCATGAATGAAGATGATGACAAGTTGAAAACTTCCATCACAAAGGAGGAGGGTCAGAGGATTTTTTTGATCATTGGGGGAATCCAGATATTCCTACCAAGAAATCGAGGAGAGGCTATCATAGATGTTGCAGATGAAACAGAAGGATAGCAAGCTAAGACTGTCATGGAAGAGGAGGAGCTGGTACTGAAGTATGCCCAAATGGAAGAGGAGCACCCAGTTGAGTCACTTACTCAGTGGGAGATGGAGTTGAAGAAGTTGGAGGATTGATTGAATAGTCTAGAACCAAGAGGTGGTTTCCATGAGATAGCCATGTCAAAAGAGACATGCCAACACAAGTTGCAATTGGAGGAAGATGGAATGGGACCAGTCGAAGAACTGACAGGAGTTAGTCTGTCAGAGGAGGTAGTTGAACAACAGTTCAGTAAGGAGCCTGCGGAATTGGAGTCTGCAGTAGAGTGGCCAGTCAGCATCACAAGGGATGAAAGAAACATGGGAGGTCAGGACAATCTACCCATAAAGCAGCAAGAGGAGTTGTAGTCGAGCAGACTACACAAGGGGAACCAGCCGATGAAGCATCTTGAAGAAGTCATAGAGGATATAAGGAGGTTGATGTTGAGGTCAGTGGAAGAAGTTGTCAGCAAGGAGAATTTGGACAAAGGAAAACCTGCATGAGCAACATGAGAGATGAAACAACATCAACAATGAAGCAGAGGAGAATAAGGACAACTACAGGAGAAATTTTGGGATCCAGGAGGACTTCAACAGAGCTAGGAGCCTCATGAGCAGGATCTCATGAATTTTTGTAGTTGTGGAGTATGATGTAGGAGCATCGCTCCACCTTAGCACGCGTCAGCTAATTAGCACGAGTGGTGCACATTCAAATAAGGGAGAGGTGTCGCCCTCTCATTTGCCTTCAAAATATAAATCGTGATTAAGGAAATTAATGTTGTCAGGATGGTAGAGCTAAGTTGTACCTTCACACAAGTTGTAGATGAGATTTCCATTAAGTGGTTGATGGTAGGAGGGATCTGCATCCGATTCGGATCATATTTCCATCATTTGTAATCTGCCTCATTTTTCAGGCATTTTGAATGGTGATTATACACCACTAGCTTAGCTTGGAGGGAAGGTCATCGAGCCCCTCTTGTATAAATGTTTGTATTGTATGTCGGTAGAGGCTGCTGGAGTTTGAAAAAAAAAAATTGTAAGCCAAGATAGATAGGAGGTAGTAGAGTCAGATATTGTTGAGAGTCGAGACTCAGTCATAGTCCGGTCTCACATATTGTAATGGACATTCCACCATTAATAGAAAAGAATAGATTTTCCTATTTGTCAATTTCTATGTAATGGATGTTTAGTTGTGAATGTCACTCATATGCGTTTTTACTGTAGATGTATATTAGAAATCGTCTACAGGGGTAGAATTATCATCTTCTATTTGTGAGTGTGTTGAGTTAGTTCTAGTTCTCGAGGCTAAGTGCAAGGAGTGTGTGAGAAAGGGTGGAAACTCAATGAGTTGACGCAAGGAGTTTGTGTCTGAACTGATACGAGTTATAAGAGAAGCTGCTAGGAGGTCACACTAGGATAATTCACAGTTTCGAAGGAGAATTTCAAGGTTGTTGAATACCTTGGAAGGAAAGGTTGTGTGGGAGGAAGCACAACACAGAGTTGTTGAACACTCTGTAAGACTCTGCCGGGAGGTCATAGAGAAAGTGTGAGCGTGCATAGGAGAAACACATTTTGGAGTGTTGGATGCGTTGAGAGAAGCCCAGGGTTGTTGAACACTCTGAGGAAGGAAGGATTTGCAAGAGTGCATTGACAAAGGAAAGGATATTCCTTAAGACTTCTAGGAGGGCTCAAGGAGAAGCCATCAGAAGACTCAATGAGCGCAAGGAGGGCGCCAAGGATATGGTAAGTTCAAGTTACAATCTCAGGAGGAAGGGCATTAAGTTGCCATGAGGGCACTAGAAAGTCCATGGAAGGGAGGTGGGAGAACTGAAAACCTCGAAGGTTTTGAGCCAAGCAAAGTCGCAGAAGAGCTAGCACAAAACTCTCCAAGGGGTGCGGAAGAAGACCAAGAATAGTCTAAGTCTCAAGAAGAAAAAGTGTTAAGTGTGAGCATAGGAGAAAGGACTCGTGAAGTCCTGAAGTGTGAAGGACTCACCAAACTCCTGAAGGGAGGCAGAATCGTCCATCGCCAGGAGAAGACAGGTGGCAAGAGATCAGGAGATCTGAGAATTGGAGCTCCGAGAGGTTTACCAAGAGAAAGCAGAAATCTTCGTGAATTCGGGAAGAGCGGTTTGAATCTAGACCGTTGGATCTGGAAGGGACGCGTGGAAGAAATATTCACATGTCAAAGGAGTAGCACTCCGGGAGATATCAAAGGAGGATAGCAAGAGACTCTCGAAGGTCAAATTCTAAATAGATCGCAGTCATCGATCTGAAGGAGGGACGGGGACCGTTGATCCTCGCGCCATTTGAGTTCATTGATTCAGAGTTTGGGAATGTAGGAGGTGGTTGTTGTGGAACAAGATGAAGCCTGAAGCACTTTTCGTGGTTTATCCCTAGGACACAGCCCGAGGTCACATGATAGAAAGGGCCTAAACTGTAGAACGAGTGCCGCCGCCAAATTTCTTCGAAAGGCCAAGAAGAGAGCCGCGGGGTTAAGAGGACCCGCACTTTGGTGAAAGAAGGACCTGTGATAAAGTTTATTGGGTTCCAGTAAGGGGCCGAAGAGTCAATTCGGCTCAGGTGTTGAAATGATCCTAGACCGGGAGGTTGCGCAGTCCCCAGGAGAGAAGGGGAGGGTCTGCGCCACTCTTCAATAAATAAGCTCCATCTCCTCACATGATCATCTACAAGACCAATGTCTCATGTTGACAACCAACCTTGAACCCAGATGGATGTATCCTTTGCCTTCTTTACTTTATATAAGGTGCACATGCCTCTGTTCTGTAATATAAGAATGGTGTCTTGGGGGAGAAAATTGTTTGGTCCACATCCAAAAATAACATCATTTTTGTTATAACCCTATAATTCATAGGATCATTTGTTGAGTGGAAATTTTTCACTCTGGGTGTATAGGTTTGCAAATAATATTTCATCTCTGCAAATTATTTTCAAGGGAAGCAGTGCACCAAACCCTCAAAAGTCATTAAGCCTAAGTTTTGCCTCACAAACTGCATTCACGCCAGGAGAATAAATAACATGCTTAGATTGACGATCGATCTAACGGCGCGTAAATCAACGGCTGACAGTGGATTTCGGACCCCCCGACTGTTATGTTTTTAACAGTGGGGGGAGGGGGGGGGGGTCTGAAATGTGGATTAAAAAGTGCGCACAGATATACGGTTGTCATGGAGGCATGCAAATGGATGGTCTAAAGGCAATTCCGGACCCCCCGATCGTTCTTCTTTTAACGATGGGGGGGGGTCCGGAATAAGGCAGGTTTTTCCGATGGGCCCTATCTATATGTGTCACTCGATCCCATCACCTCTTATGCATTCTTCGTCCAACTCAGCGCCACTCATTCCCTTGTCACTTTTCATCCCTGAGCCACCTCACGCCCGTCACCCATCCATGCATAAAGAGACTTAGGATAAAAACATTAAGTTAATAATGCTAGCAATAAAGTTAGTTAGAGTAAATAAGTAAAGTTAGTATAGTTAGGATAGGTTAAATTAATAAATAAATAACTATTTAATAATTAATTAATTATTAATTAAGTTAAAAAAATCTAGGTTAGTAACTAGTTAGTATTCAGATTAATTAATATTTAAAACAAATAATATAAAATACAAAAACATATGTAAAAATAAAATATATAATAAAAAGGTTAATAAAACAATTAACATAATAAAAAAACATAATAAAACAAATATAAAAAATATATATAAAAAAACAAAACATAGTAAAATAAAAATAAACAAAACAAAACAAATTTAAAACAAATAAAAAACAAACATAAAAAAACGTAACACATAAAAACATAACAAATATTAAAAAATATATA